>CABHPQ010090328.1:0-11480 GCA_902168405.1 Peromyscus aztecus
GTGTTGGTTTCTGCTACTAGCAGATCTGGCACTCAGCAGCTGCTGCCAAGTCACTCATGTTGAGTGAAAGTCCATGCTGTTGATCCCATGTATAACCTCCATCACTGCTACCTTGGCCATTTTGTTCATGGGCCCATTGGGCAATGACAGAGATGGCTGGGGATCTTTCCAGCTGTAGCTGACTGTCTACATAATGGATCAACCTATCTATCTACTTGACTATAGAATTTCTCTGCTGATGTGGCATTTTGTTAAGCATTTACATGGGACACAAGTATCTTCACATCCTTTGCCCATTTGAAGAAATCTATCCACCTACATCTTCCCCAGATGTTTTTCTCAAAAATTTTCTAATCACGTTCTTTCCAAGTCTCTGGCCATCCATGCAGTCCATCAATTACAGCCCATAAATCAGTGAACAATCACACATCTGGCCATTTCTCCTTCCAAACAAACTGCAATACCATGTGTACTGCCTGAAGTTCTGCACACTGTGAATATTTCCTTTCACTATTGTCTTCCAGGGGTGTCCCAGGAAAGAGTTGTAATGGTGCAGCTGTCCACTTCTGGGTTGTGCCTACATGAACCATGTGCAGAACCATCAGCAAACCAGGCCCTAGTCCTCTCTTCCTCAGTCAACCGATCATAGGGCACACCCTATGAGGCTATAGGTACATGTTTGGCAGTAGGCAGCATTGTGATGGGAGTAGAAACCATAGTTATTTGGGCAACGTCTCTTAAAGGGACAATAGTTGTCTACAGATGATGGTAGATCCTTGCTCCAAAACCCAATGGTCTCCTCTGTGACTCACCTATAAGGGCCTGCCAACGGTTCCAAACAGCATTTCCATTTGCTATGGGCACCTCAAGTGACACCAGGTCTGCCTGATCATATGGTCTAAGTGGTAGAGCCATCTGGATCTGTTGAAGAGCCTTCTCCTGTCCCAGGCCCCACTCAAAGCTAGTAGCTTTGCAAGTCACTTGGTATATGGACCAAAGTAACACACCTAAGTGAGGAATGTGTGGTCTCCAGAATCCAAATAGGCCCACTTAACAATGTGCTTCTTTCTTGGTGGTGGGAGGGGCCAGGTGCAATAACTTCTCCTTGACCTTAGAAGGAAAATCTCTGCATGCCCCACACCAATGGTCTCCTAAGAATTTCACTGAAGTAGTAGGCCCTTGAATTTTGGTTGTATTTATTTCCCATACTCTGATCCTCTGGGTTACCAACAAGTCCAAAGTGGTTACTACCTCCTGCTCACTTGGTCCAATCAGCATACTGTCATCCATATAGTGAACCAGTGTGATATTTTTTGGAAGAGTCAAAAGATCAAGATCCCTTCTAAGGTATGACACGGGGCTGAAGAGTTAATATATCCTTGAGGTAAAACTCTAAAGGTATACTGCTGGCCTTGCCAGCTGTCATAAAATTGCTTCTGGTGGTCCTTATGGACAGGTACAGAGAAGAAAGCACTTGCTAGATCAATAGCTGCTTACTATGCACCAGAAGATGTGCTAATCTGCTCAGATAAGGACACCACATCTGGTACAGCAGTCACTACTTGATAGCCATTCTCCATGATCCATCTGTCTTCTGCACAAACAAAATAAGAGAGTTAAAGGGTGATGTGATTTGGACCACCACTCCTGCATCTTTCAAGTCCTTGATAGTAGCATTAATTTATGCAATTCCTCCAGGGATACGATATTGTTTTTGGTTCACTGTTTTCACAGTAGAGGCAACTTCAGTGGCTTCCAATCATAATATCCCTCAATCCTCAGGTCAGGGAACCAATGTAAGAATTTTGCCAACAAGGATGACCCCAGCTTAGACTACTAGCAATGGTGGAGAGGGTGCCTGAGCTGGCTTACCCCGGTAATTAGCTTGGTGAATATCCTAACTGTCATCATAGAGCCTTCATCCAGTAGCTGATGGAAGCAGATGCAGAGATCCATGGCCAGGCACCAGGCTGAGCTCCAGGGGTCCAGTTGAGGAGAGGGAGGAGGGGTTATATGAGCAAAGGACATCGAGATCATGATGGGGAAACCAACAGAGACTGCCCAGCCAAGCTAGTGGAAACTCATGAACTTTGGACTGACAGCTGTGGAGCCTCCACAGGACTGGACTAGGCCCTCTGCATAAGCGAGACAGTTGTGTAGCTTAATCTTCTTAAGGGGCCCCCTGGCAGTAGAATCAGGATCTATCCCTTCTGCATGAGCAGGCTTTTTGGAGCCCAGTGTCTATGGTGGGACTCCTTGCACAGCTTTGGTGCAGGGGGGGAGGGCTTGGACCTGCCTCAAATGAATGTACTGGGCTCTGCTGACTCCCCATGGGAAGCCTTACCTTTTCTGGGGAGGGAATGGGGAGTGGGGAGGGAGGGAGACTGAGGGGCAGGAGGAGGGAAGGAAGGGGGATCTGTAGTTGGTATGTAGAATGAATAAAAAATTTCTTAATAGAAAAAAGAAAGTAACACACACAAAAACGAATTTTGCCAACTTTTAAGTATGTCTATTCCAATCAGATGTTCTGGGACTTGGGAAATAACCACAGGATGAGTTCTGGACCTGCTGGGCCTACTGTGAGTCAGACTTCAGCCAAAACTAGATTAATCACTTGACCTCCATAAGCCCCTACTTTAACTGGAGGGTCACAATGCTTCTTGGGGTCTCCCAGAATCCATGTTAATTCTGAACCAGTATCCAATAAACCCAAGAAAGTCTTATTGGTTCCTTTCCCCCAGTGTACAGTTGCCCTTGTGAAAGATCATGGGTCCCTCTAGGGAAGGGTGGGAGAAAGCCTACATTTCAAACTCTTGGGTATTTTGTTAAGGTCCTTCCTCAAGGAGACCTGGCCTTGCCATAATTGAAGGGATCTGGGTCTGCAAACTGGCTCAATTCTGGAAAGTGTTTCATGGGTCGAGATTACTCCTCTTGCCACAATCCAATGTAGCCTTTTTTTTTCATTTGTTTGAGAAATTTTCTGCCTATATATATCAGACAAAAACATAGTATGTTTCTTATCTGTCTTAACTATTTCATTCTTGGAAGCACCATGATTGACTAGTCAGTACCAAAGGGCCATACAAGTCATTCCACCATGAAAACCATTTTCCTATGCTGTCCTTTATAGGCAGGACCATTGTAGACAGTGTTACAATAACTACATTTACATTGCCTTTGGCAATTCAATGCTTCCACCTGGCCTCTGCTAGTCCAGGACGCCGTTGAACTCATCACATTCAATTCATCCAATTGAGCAGCAGCCTCTCCAGCCATAAGGTCTGGCACAAGGAAAAAATCAATAACAAAACTCTTCAAATGTGCTGGTGCCCCTCTCACCGTTTTGAGTGTTATAGCAGTAGTGAAGGGCGGGTCCTCTGAGCCTTCCCAACATGGAGGCTTAGGTTTTCCACAGCGTACCCACTCTAGCATTGCAATTTCCCTGAGCCTAAAACTCCTTCATCAGCACTAAGTCAAGGGATAACTTATGATAAATGCTTCAGCCAACCAATCCAACAAACTTTGACACCATTTTAACTCTGCAAGTTTCCATATTAAACCTAGGGCCTCCACTCGGTGGGGCTATATCAATAAACTCAGCCTGATGTAGTTTTACATTCCTTCCACCATTATCCCACACATTTAAAATCCATCTCCACACATATTCCCCATATTTCTGTTTGAATGAATTAGCAAATTCATTAAGCTCTTTAGTAGTATAGTCCTTATGGACTACACTTTCTACCTCCCCTCCAGGAAACTATTTAACCTTCAATCTGGCTAGTCTTTGTGCAGTGGATGGTAGTTAGTGAACAAAATCACAGCTGGTCAGGTAAGTATAGAGTGCTCAGCCATAAATGGATATCAAATGCCACAACCTGCACACGCAAGGCTTAGGGACCAGCATGGAAGAGAGGGTGGAAAGATTACAAGAGCCAAGAGATTGAGGAGGACCAAAGCAAAACTAGATCTTCTAGGGAAAGGAGAGTCACTTTTCTTCAAGGGTTTTGGTCCTGATAAGTGGTCCATGATACAGTAGACAGTGCCACATCCAGAAGTATATAGACAGCACAAATTAGAGTTGATGAGCTATTAAATATTAAATATTTAATATCACAAACACTGTGGTAGTTTGAAAGAAAATGGCCCCCAAAGGGAGTGGCACTATCAGGGAGTGTGGCTTTGTTGGAGTAGGTATGGCTTTGTTGGAAGAAGTGTGTCACTGTGGAGGTGGGCTTTGAGGTCTCATATATGCTCAAGCCACGCCCAGTGTCTCAGACCACTTCCTGTTGCCTGTGAGTCAAGATGTAAGAACTCTCAGCGCCTTCCCTAGCACCATGTCTACCTGCACGCTGCCTTGTTTCCTGCCATGATGATAATGGATTAAACCTCTGAACTGTAAGTGAGCCACCACAATTAAATGTTTTCCTTTATAAGAATTGCTGTGGTCATGGTGTCTTATCACAGCAATAGAAACCCTAACTAAGACAGCTATGAAGTTGGGGGTGTAGGGATGTGGAGTAGATATGGGAGGAGTTAAAGGGAGGAACTGAGGGTGCATATGATCAAAATACATTATATGAAATTCTCAAAGGATTTACAAAAATATTTATTATAAAAGAAATACATTGTTATTAACTATATCTACCATATTATACAATAGATACTTTTTCTTTTTTTACTTTTTAAAAACATATTTATTTTTGAAAGTATAATATAAATACTTTTCTCCCTTCCTCCCTCCAAAACCTCCCATATACCAGTCCCTACTCACCTTCAAATTCATGGCCTCTTATTTTAATTATTATCACACACATATATGTATACATATATACATATATATTCCTAAATATAACCTACTCAGTCCATATAATGTTAGATCTTCTAAGCATATGCCTCCTATAAAGCTAAAATTCTGTATCATTTAACTAACATTTGCCTAACCCCACTCACAACCGAGCCCACGGTAACAATCATTCTTCTCTCTACTTCTATTAATTCACCCATTTTTAGATTATATTTAAAAGTGAGATAATATAGTATTTATCTTCCTGTGTATGAAGAATATTCTAGAGAGTCATCTATGTTGTTAATGATGAATGCTATTCCACTGTATATGGTGATTACATTTTCTTGATCTACTTGATCTCTGTCTTAGTTTCTTTTCATGTTATTATGATAAAAGATGTAGACAGAAATAACTTTAAAAAGAAAATGTTAAGCTGGGCATAGTTGTGCACACCTTTAATCCCAGTACTCAGGAGGGAGAGGCAAGCAGATCTCTGTGAGTTCAAGGGCAGCCTGGTCTACAAAGCAAGTTCCAAGACAGCCAGAACTGTTACACAGAGAAACCTTGTCTTGAAAAACCTAAAGAAAAAAAGAAGAAAAGAAAGAGTTTATTTGATTCATAATTCTAGCTTAAAATCCATCTTTGTGGAGAAATCAAGGCAACAGGAACTTGATACAGTTAGTCACATTACATCTATAATAAAAAGAAGAGAGTAATAAATTAATGTAGGCATGCTAATCCTCAGATTGTTTTCTCCACTCTTTTATAATCCAGGATCCTCTGCCTAAGGAATGGTGCCACCTACAACGGCAGGGTCTTCATAGACCTGTCCAAAGCCCCTTCTCCCAGGTGACTCTAAGTTTTGTCTAGTTGACAAATAGCACCTGGGTTATTATAGCTCTCAGACCTAAGCATCACACACTCATATAGTGATGGACACTTAGATTGAACATATATACTGGTTACTATGAATACTGCGATAATGAACATGAAAATAGAGACATTTCTGTGACATTATTTTTTTCACTTCTTTTGAATAGATTCCCTAGTAGTGTGATTGTTCAATCATATTATAGCTTATTTTTAAGTTTTGGGGGAACTTACATAGCATTTACTACAGTTTTCATTTGAAATAACATTTCAGGGGTCCCATTTTCTCCATGTCCTCTCTAATATATATTATCATTCATCTTTTTGATACTAGCCTCTAAGGTATGTCTTTATAGCTATGAAGTGATATTTCATTTTGGTTTCAATCTGGCTTCTATAATGATTATTGATGCTGACAGTTTTATCATAGACCTGTCGGCCACTTGTATGCCTTCTTTAGAAAAAAACGTTAATTCAGATCCTTCATCTGCTTTTAAACAGGTCTTTGTTCTTGTGTCACTGCAATGTGCTGGAAAGGCTCCTGTGTTTAAGGTTTTTTGGCCACCTGGTGGTGCTATTGAGAAGTGACTAGATCAGAAGGTTACTAACCTCACCAGTGGCTTCAGTCATTAATTCATAGCTGAATGAGTTATAAGGAAGAGGGCCTAATTGGAGGAAGTAAGCGATTGGGGACGTCTTTGATGGTATACCTTGCCTCTCCACCACTTCTCTTCTCTCTCAGTTTGCTTGCAGTGAGTCTTAACCCAATCTAACTGATAGCCTTAGAAAAGCATATGGGGGGGGCGGTGCAAAAAAAGAAAAACATATAAAAGGAGACAAGGGGGATGCATGTGAACAGAAGACGTAGCAAAGATGCTGCCATTTGCAAGGCAAAGAGAGAAGCCTCAGAATAAATCCAACCTGCTGACATCTTTATCTCAGACCTTTTTCCTTTAGAACTATACACAAATTCTATTACTTGTTTTAAGTCACTTTCTGTTATTTTTTGTGGCCGATGGCAGTCCTAGCAAAGTCATATAGCTAGTAATGGTCTTTTATCTAAATAAAAATATAAAAATATAGAGGTGGTTAGGGAGATGGTTTGGTGGTTAAAAGGTGCTTGCCGGGCAAGCCTGACAACCAGAGTTTGATCCCCAGAACCCACATTTGAAGAACAGAACCAACTTCTGAAAGTTGTCCTCTGATCTTTAAATAAGTAAACAAACAAACAAAAAAAATAAGATTAAAAGAAATCTTACACCTCAAGAAAAAAGAAACACAATTACGTTTTTTTTTTAAATGGGCAGATCACGGTTTGGAGAGATGGCTCAGTGCTGAAGAGTCCTGGAAGCTCTTCCAGAAAACCTGGGTTCAGTTGGCAGCTCACAAACATCTGACTCCAGTTCTAGGGACTCTCACAGGCATTTCTGGCCTCGGCAGGCACCAGGCACACATGTAGTGCACAGACACACACACAGACAAAGCACACCTACAAAAAAAATAGAATTGTAAATAGGCAAATCAGCCACCGTGGGATGCAGCTCAGTGGCAGTGCTTAAGTAGCATCCATGAGAGCCTAGGTTCAATCCCTGGCCAGAATAAAAAAAAAAAATCCCGCAATTGTAATGTTGAAGGTGCACTGACTTAAAAAAAAAAAATCAGACTCACGTAAAATAAAATAAAATAAATTCAAAAACAATCAGACTCAGAAGGACAGGTACTGCGTGTTTTCTCTCACATGCGAAGCAGACAGGTATCAAAGGCATGGAAGTAAAGGAAAGATTGCTAAGAAAGAGGACGAGGGTTAGGGTAAGGAGGAGGGCCTAAGGGAGGGCGCTGGGAGGATGAAGAGGATCAAGGGTGCTGATATCAGGTGTGAAAATGTCACTGTGAAATCTACTATTGTATACAATTAATATGCATGCAAAATGAGACACACGTCAAAAAAGAACATGTCTCTAAGGGAGGAATAAAAATGGACAATAAGGATATGAAATAGTGCTCACTGTGATGCAAGTCCAAACCCACACACAAACACTACTTCACATCTTCATGGGATATAATAGAGAAACAAGGGGGGTTGGGGATTTAGCTCAGCCGTAGAGTGCTTGCCTAGCAAGTGCAAAGCCCTGGGTTCAGTCCTCAGCTCTCAGCTCAAAAAAAAAAAAAAAAGAAAGAAAGAAACAAGGATGTGGACAAATTCTACCCCTCTTACACTGAGAGTAGAAATGTCCAGTGCATCGCCAATGTGAAACCGTTTGGCAGGTGAACATATCGTTAAGTGTTCAATGTATATTCAAAAACGGATATTCCATTTAAAATTTGTACAAAGTTCCATACAATAATTATTTACAATAGCTAAAAAGTGGAAGAACCCATTTATCAACTTTATCACTTTACATACCAACCACAAATCCCCCTCTCATCCCTCCTCCCACTCCCCCCAGCCTTTCCCCCAACCCACCCCTCTCACCAACTTTTTAATTTACAAAGATGCTATATATTTATAGCACAGAATACTAACCAGACATTAAAAAATGGAATCTATGCTACAACAATGATGAATTTCAACATTATGCTAAATGAAAGAAATCAGACATACAGATCACATATTATTCCATGAAAATTAAATATCCAAAATAAGGAAGTCCATATAAACAAGATGGATATTAATAATTAAGTGCCAGATATACAAGAGCGGGCTTATGGGAAAGGGAAAGACACTGATAAATAGATATAGGATTTCCTTTAAGGGTGACAGAAATGCTTTGGAATTACATGGAAAAGATGGCTGTACACTATCAAAAACCATAAATGCCACTGCATTTTTTACTTTGAAATCAGAAGTATTCAATATAACATTTGAATTTCATCTTCATAAAAATGAAGCTAGTACATCCTCAAAGCATGAGTTAATTTCAGAAAATGAATAGTAACTGAATTTAAACTAGACAGAAAATTCTTTGATCAGTAACAAGAAAATTTTATAGGGCAGAAAATAGCAAAATATGACCCTCTCTCCCTCTGGTGTGTACTAGGAAGAAGTCAGAAAATCTTAAAATACGGAGAAAAATTACATCTACTAGAATATAAAAATAGATGACGGTTACATTAAACTACTCCAGTGATTGCCCTGAAGCACAAATGAATTCCAGAGCAATGAAGAATACCAGCACATTCCATACATAACAATGTTTCCCCTGTGGCAGCTTCTAGACCCAAGAGATAGCAACTGCAGCTGTTAAAGAAAGATTTGAGATGAAGTACGTCCATCTGGAAGGATGAATGGTCCGAGTGATTTCACAAGACTGCCCTGACGGACATTATCCAGGTGCACTAAAAAGTTCAGTGACCTCCCCTTTGTGCTGCAGATTCAGCTGCTTGATTGAACTGTACTCTACTTCCATGGTCCTTGAAATCAGATTAGGCAGGCAGAGAAACAGGTAAGAGGTTGGAAGAAAATCACTTCCTTAAGCTGTGAACATGTTTTTCCTTTAATGGAACAGAACAGGGTCTCACTCCAGACACACAACCAAAAGAAGTCTATGCGCCCCACTCACATCACAAAAACAAAACTAATGTGGATGGGCAAAACAGCACATCTCCATCACATCCACTAGTCCTATAGAAATGGTTTCTAATGGGAATTACCTAGATGAACTCCAGGACAAAGAATCTAGAACAACAATGAAAACTGTCATGAAAGAATTCAAGGAGTTCAAAGAAGACACAAACAGTTCAATGAATTTAAAGAAAATATCAATAAACATCTTAAGGGTGCCCAAGAAAACACTAGTACATGGTCCAAGAAAATCCAGATTTGAAAACTGAATTCAATAAAGAGACAGAAACATTCCAGGGAACACAAGTTGAAATGAAGATGGAATGGAAAAACTCAATAACCCAATTAGAAAACTCAGGGGGAAAGCCTCCCAAAGCAGTATAGACCAAGTAGAAGACAGTGTCAGTACCTGAAGATAAAATAGAGAGATTATACAAGCAAACAGTTTTAAAAAAATAAAAACACAAATAAAGGACATGTGGGACCATGAAAAGATCAAATCTTCAAATAATAGACATTGACAAAGGAGAAGAATTCAAGGCCAATGTCATAGATCAGATCTTCAAAAAATCACAGAAGAGAACTTTCCCCAAACTAAGGAAAACACATATTCATTCAAATACAAGAAGCACACAAAACAGGAAATACACAAGATCAGAAAAGACATTCCCCTCAGCATATCAGAGGTAAAACACTAAATCTACAGAACAACAAAATTATTGAAAGGTGCAAGAGAAAAAAACATGTCACATATAAAGGAAAACCCGATATAAAAGAATGACATATAAAAGAGTAGAAACTTTAAAAGCCAGAAGAGCCTGGGGCAATGCACTTCAAGTTCTAAAAGACCACAACTGCCAACCTAGAATATTCCAGCCGATACCAAAGAGTACCCATCCCAAGACTTCATGGAAGTTTCTTTAAAACAGAACATATCCTGGACACAAAACAATTCTTTACAAATTCAAAAATGTTGTCGGGCGGTGGTGGCGCACGCCTTTAATCCCAGCACTTGGGAGGCAGAGGCAGGAGGATCTCTGTGAGTTCGAGGCCAGCCTGGTCTACAGAGTGAGTTCCAGGAAAGGTGCGAAGCTACACAGAGAAACCCTGTCTCGAAAAACCAAAAAATGAAAAATGTTTTAGTAACTCCATATATTCTATCTGACCACAATCCAATAAAACAAAATTGACAGCAAATAAAATTCTAGTAAATATGGAACTCAAGGAGATTAAATGACTCATTACTGGGTGATGAATGAATCAAAGAATAGGGCAAGCAGGCAAGAAAGAAATTTCCTGGATCTGAATGAAAATTAAAACACAACAAAATCTCTGGAACACGTTGAAAGCAGTCCTATGAGGGACATTTATAGCCACAAGTGACTATACTGAAAAATCAGGAAGAGCACAATTAAATGACTTTAATGATGTGACTCCAAAATGTGGAACAACAAGAACAAATGAAATCCAAACACAGCTGACGGTAAGAATTAATAAAACTCAGAGCCGAGATTCTGGAAATAGAAACAACACAAAGATGCAATAAATCTAGGGACTCGTTCTTTGAGAAAATATGCAAGCTTGACAGAGAAGACTCAAATGAACAGAATCAGAAATGAGCGGGTAAACATTACAACAGACAGCAGAGACATTCAGAAATATGAATACTCTAAAAACCTGTGCTCCATTAAGCTGGAAAACCTAAAATAAGTGGAAGTATTTTTAGATTCAGCCAAACCACCAAAATTAAACCAAGAAGTCAACAACCTAAACAGACCTATAACCAATGAGGAGATTGAAATAGTACTAAAAAGCCTTTCAGCAAAAAAAAAAAAAAAATAGTCCAGGACCAGGAGGATTCACAGCAGAATTCTACCAAACTTTCATTTACACTCTACAGCCAATCCTTTATAAACTATTCAAAAATAGAAACAGAGCACTCCCAAACTTCTTGTATGAACCCCGCCTCTAACACCAAAACCAAGTAAAGGCACAACCATCTTCATATGTGGGTATACAACATGCAGTAACCACAGAAACCAGGAAAATATTACAGAAACATGGGAAGGGGAAAATGGGAAAAATGTGAAGTGGACTCTAATTGGGGAGAGTGGAGGGAGGTTACTCCGGAAGGGATGAGGGACAAATAACAGCAAGGCTGTTTGACAAAGCCCCAAGGAATGATATTCTTTTATATTTCCCTAATATCTCTCTCTCTCTCTCTCTCTCTCTCTCTCTCTCTCTCTCTCTCTCTCTCTC
>CABHPQ010090338.1:1137-11186 GCA_902168405.1 Peromyscus aztecus
AAAAAGTGAGTTTGTTTGCTCTAGTAGTTGGTTTTAGAAGGTTTCCCCCCCTCATAATATATTTAATACTTAAAAGACACAGAGAAAGCAGAAAATTATCTCAAAGATAATCCTTCCTGCAAGCATCTCAGGAGAAATCCCCATCCATCTGCCCTTGGTTGTAGCTCTAAAAGAAGTTGTTTCTAGCCCAGTATGGTGGCATATACCTTTAATCCCAACACACTGGGAGCAGAGAGGAGACTGAGGCAAGCAGAGCACAGGTTCAAAGCCAACCTGGGTTACAGAGGGAGATTATAGAACTCTGGCGATGATCTGCATCCTCAGAAAGAGCAATGTCTGTGGCTTTGTGCCCAGTGGTCCTGGCCCAGCCTCTTCTCCTCTCTGTTCCTGGTGGTTTTACATCTAAATCATACTCCTCCTTTTCTGATGTGGCCTCCCTCATGAGGCCACTTTCAGTGTGATTTCCAGCTCTTCTTTCAATCACTTGGCTTGGGCATAAGCTCCGTCTCCTGGGTAAGTGGGAAAATGGAGAGGAACGAAGAGAAGCAAAGAAAAGATGGGGAGACCCTTTAATTGCAGGCAGAATCAACCTGACTCCTGGCCCCCTGGAAATTCTTCTCTGGCATTAATTAATACAAGGGAAGAATAATTCAAATGTCATTCTGCCCCATGCTCTGCCACTCAAATAATTCTTCCCTGGGTGGCTTTTGCCTCCTCCCCCTCCTTCTGATCTCTCCCTGGGTCACTCTGTCAGCAGATGCACATATAGGGATAGCAGGACTTGACTGTGGTGCCCTTTTGAGAAAGACTCAGCATAATTATTCTTAGCAGCCCCTGTATATTATTAGCTGGGGTGGGATCAGTATGGAATTTCAGAGCCTGAGCCAGCCAGTACCCAGGGGCTGGTCAGGTTTCTCATCCAGTACCCCTCTCTGCTCTGGGCCAGTGGGTATGTAGTGTGCACAAGCTGGTGTGCAGAGCCAGGACCTCATATACATGTGATCACATGAGAGGGCAGCCTCTTCTAGCCACTCTCCAGCTAACACGGGTGCATCACCTAACATATGCAAAGCCTGACAGGTACAGTTCTGATACAGGTCCTCAAGTTCCATTCCAAGTCAAAGGAGGGGCGGGAGGAGTCCAGGCAGAGAGTGCTTGCCTTGCAACCATGAGGACCTGAGTTTGATCCCCAGAGCCTATGTAAAAAGGCCATGCATGCAGGCATACATCTGCAATCCCAGTGCTGGGGAGGGAGAGACAAGAGGATCTCTGGGGCTCAATTTCCAACCATTCTGGCCTAATTGCTATCAAAATAAATGGATGATGTTCCTGAGAATATCACTCAAGGTTGTTCTCTGGCCTACACACACACAGGCAGGCATTTATACCAGTACATGTGAACTGGGACAAATGCATACTTATATTCATACTTACATGCATACAAAAAGTAGACATTAAATAATTATATAATTCATTGTGTAATTATAACTCTTTGGTATGATCATGGAGAATATCAAGCATGTATCAGTGAATCCCAAGAGAGGAATCCCTGGGCTGAGACCCAAAGACGGGAAAGAATTAACTAGGGTACCATCAGGAGGTGGACATGCATCTTGTTCACCGAGGACAGAGTACATGGGAGTGAGGATGTGAGGAGCCTCTGCGCAAGTACCAATGAGAAGAAAAGCCATCCTTCAGGAAGAGCCAAAGGGAACACTGGGAGAAATGGATGCGGAGATGAATCAATATGGATGTGGGTACACTGTGTGAACAGCCACAGTGGTTTAGCCCCAGCCATTGGACCCTGGAGTCATGCTAAGATATGAAAAACTAGACTTAGGAGTCAAGAGGCTAGTCTGAAGGGATTGGCCTTGGGGATTGTGGATAAATGGAGGATGAGCTATATAACTCCCAGACAGAGGGACATGGTTTCATCTTCTTAGCTGAGGTCCCACAGAGAGTCAGTCAATAAATCAATGAACCAGTCAATCAAGGATCATTGATTCCTTGCAAGAAGTAAGGACCTTTACTAGAGAAGATATTTAAAGATTATATTTAGCATGTTGATTGGCAATAATATGTAGCTATCATTTCTTTTCCCAGTTGGATGTTTAGTACAAGTTTGGAACCCTGAGCAGGAAACAGCACATTCAGCTCTGAAAAGTAGATCCTAGAGTAGAAATGAGCACACAAAAGACATTTTTCAGATGCTGGAGTGGATGGGTGGAAATATGGACAAGCTGATAATGGTTCGGGGACTGGAGGTTTTGTAGAAAGGGAAGATGATCCAGTCAGAAAAAGATAGAAAACATCAGTATGTTCACTGGGTGTGCCTGGCTAGTTCAGCTAAAGTTGGTGAGTGTGAATAAAGATGGTTAGCCTTCTCAGCTAGGGGGCCCTTTATCAGAACTGTGCCCTTTCCCAAAGAAAGAGGGGAGTCCTTAACCCCACACCCATACACATACCTAGAATGCATCCTTACTTAGAAATTGGATCTTTATGAATATGGGTCAAGTGATGGTGAAATCAAATTGGGAGAGTGGCTCCTGGATCTGATAGGAAAGAAGACACGTAGAGACATACAGGGAGAGGGTGACTGTGTGACAAAGGAGCAGACATAGAGTGGAATGCTGTGTCCCTGAGCCAAGGAGTGTCAAAGGGCACCATTTCAGAATGAGCAAGACCCAGCTGACACTTTCATTTCAGACTTCCAGCCTTCAGAACAGTGAGACAATAAATTCTACAGCTTTAAGCCCCACAGTTTGGAGAACTGTGTTAGAACAGCTAAGTTAAATCAGTATAGGTCCTAAGAGAGAAACACCATCCTCAGATAGGTGTGCAGTGAGTGTGTGGTCAGACTGTAAGGGATGGGGATGGAATACTCTACATGGGGGTTCTTGAAAACCCACCTGGAATTTATCTAGGAGAAGTGGGGGATGAGCAGTCCTAGTCTCCTTTCTGTTATTGTGATAAAACACCCTGGAAAAAGCAACTTAGGAGAAAAAGGAGTTTATTACAGCTTCCAATTGCAGGTTACAGTCCATTGTTATGGGGGAAGTCGCAGCAGGAACTTCAGATAGCTAGTCACATCAAAGCCGTAGTCAAGAGCTGAGAGAAGTGCATACATTCATGAGAGAAATACCTATGTTCATACTCAGTTGTTTGATTGTTCTCCGCTCAGTTTCTCCACACTTAAACAAAGTTCAGCCCATTCTCTGCCTAGGGAATGGCATGGCTCACAGTGGATTGGGTCTTACCATGTCAACTAAATTAAGACAATGGCCCACAGACATACCTACAGACCAACCCAGTGTAGACAGTTCCTCTTGGGACTCTTTTCCCAGGTGATTTTAGGTTGTGTCAAGTTGTTAATTTAAGCTAAACAGAGCACTGAACATCAGATTTATGGCTTCAGATTTAAAGAGATGTGTGTGTGTGTATGTGTGTGTAAAGGCACCCTTGCAGGAGCATGGTCTTTAAAGTGCTATGTCCCAGTATGGTAAAAATTTGGGGACTTCTCACATTTGGAAAGCCCTGCCCAGCCTAGAGACTGGGGAAGTCTTTGCAATCCTATCTTGCTCCACAGAAGTCTTAAGCATTGTTAGTGATGTTGATGTAGAGGATAGGCTCCTTGTCCTAAGCACCCAGCCTAAGAAAGACCTCCAAGACCAGCCAGAACTTGGCCTGTGAACCTTCCCAGCGCAGAGCCCCTTCACCAAGAAAGTCTGTGGGTCCCTTGAGTCTCTTTAAGGCACAGTGTTTATCCAAGAAAAGGAAACTTGGATAGACATTTTGAGAATACAGAGGTAAGACTGTTTTTCTAAAAGAGCTTGGTAGTTCAAAACCAGTATTGTCAAGGCTGAGCCTAGTTCCCTTCCTTTGGGAAAGCAGAATTCAAATACCTGAAGACACAGAGTGGATACTCTGAGCCAGCAGGTTAACCAATGCTGAGGTAGATGAGGGAGACAGAGGAGGGAGTGAGGGAGGGAGACCTGGAGCACTGATCAAAGGCTGTGCTGCAATCATTGCTGGTGCTCCAGCTGCAGGGGATATGCAGCATTTTAGACTGAAGACTTCATGGTAATCCTCCCACAGAGCATTGGAGTAAACCATTTCCTGTGAGAAGAGAGTAATACAGAAAAGGGGACTCTGGTGAGAGCATCTACATCGACTTCTATTAACTCTGCTCACTTAGAGAAGACCTGGGTGTTGAATAAAAAGGGAAAAATAAGGCATAGGGAGAAAGTCAGGTTCAGAGCTGTGGCTTCTGCTTGCCAGAGCAAGCTGCTCACCTCTCCTCATGGTTGGCTCACCTTTGTTGGCGGCAGACTTTCCCCCCAGCTTTTTACACAGTTAACAACAACTGTTTTTGCAAAGTACTCCGTAAAGCTACTTTATTCTCTTGTGGCCAAGGAGTCAAACAGTATAGAGAAAGGAGGGGAGGGGGTCCAAGTGACAAGGGCCAAGGTGACTTCCTATTTATGAAATCTCTGAGAGTTTCCTAATAAAATGCAAAGCCAACATCCTCAGATGTCTGGAGCTGACCCCAGCAGACCCACATGTTGCCGTTCCAAGCTGGAAGGGATGAGAATAGCTCCCTCGGTCCTCACAGATATTCCTGCCTAAAAGAGGTGCATGTTTGGGGCAGAAACTACAGGGTTCTTAAGTTCCAAACCACAACTTAGCAGGAATGGTCCTAGAGCACTTACTGTGGGCCTCACCACTTTTGAAGACTTCCCCCTGGGGGATTAGTTTGGTTGTTTCACATGCTACAGTTCTATTACTTTTAAATTTAAATAATAGTTACTTAGGATGTTCTTAGTCTATAATAATTAATACTATTCAAAAATTATTTTAGTAAGAGAGTAGGCTCAGTCATTTAAAACACATCAGTCAATCTTTGTCTTTGCTGGGGTTTTTTTTGTTTTTTGTTTGTGTGTGTGTGTGTGTGTGTGTGTGTGTGTGTGTGTGTTAACTTTTGATACTCATTACCCTGATCATCATCTTCCGTAATGAAGACCTAAGCTTATTTTTTTCATTTTATATTTTCATAATATTTCAAAACATGTGATGTAACAAATCCCAACATTGCTAACCAGAGACAATTCACTGGAGATCTAAGGATAGGTAGCTCTGAAAGGGGTCTGGGGGTCCCCTCAGAAGTTCTAAGAACAAAGCTGGATATTGAGTCAGAAAACATGGTCTGAGTGCTGGGCCTCTCACTGGTAACTTGGGTGGACTTACACTAAGTCTGTGAGACTACTCTGTTATCTGCCCAAAGGAAAAGAATGTATTATGTCTGGTCTATATAACACAATCATTGTAAAGATCAGAGGAGAGGCAGGATTATGTGCTTTCATGACCCCCTAACACCTCTAATATCTTATAAAATGTTATTATAAAAGCTGATGAAACAGGATAATTAGTAAAGGATTTCCGATCTCAGTGAAAAACTTTCACCTGATTTGGGGGCAAAATCAATTCCAACAACATTGGACATGCTAAATACTATTACCAACATGCCCAGTTGTTTCCTTCCAGCTAATCATGCAAGTATGAAGGTTCACGTACAAATTCTCCCAGGCTTGTATGGCAGTGAGACCTTAAGCCCAGCTCTGCTACTAACATACCATGTGATAGACCAGGTAGGGTATCTACTCCTCGAGCCTCAGTTTTCTAATCTGTAAAGTGGCGATAGAACCCATTTATTGGCTGGGCAGTGGTGGCACACACCTTCAATCCCAGCACTCAGGAGGTAGAGGCAGGCAGATCCCTGTGAGTTCCAGGCCAGCCTGGTCTGCAGAGCAAGTTCCAGGACAGCCAGGGCTACATAGAGAAACCCTGTCTTGGGGAAGGGAGGAAAGAAACCATTTATTACTGTGAAAAGTGCATGAATATGTGAAATATGTATATTAAGTATGTGACGTACCCAGCAGAGAAGTTGGTGCACTGTAGATACTGGATCTCTGTCCATTAGCACTCACCTCCTCTGGTGTGCCTTATCCAAGGAAAGAAGATCCAGCCTGTTCTCCAGTGCCTGTCATCAGTGCAGATTTACTCATTGAGGATTAGTAAATGAAAACAGGGTACCAGGACAGTGTCAGGTTTTCATGTTGCCTTTTTCCAGTGTTTGTTCCTAAAGCACGTAGATTCAAGCTTTCTTACCATCAAAGAATAAGCTTTCAAATAATGAGGAGACCTAAAGAACAGAGCTGGACACTGATCGAAGGCTTGTATCTAGGGCTAAGAGTGGCAAGGTTAGTGGGTTCCAGAGTCACCTCACTGTCCATGTCATTATCTGGTGAAGCAGAGGGCACTGAAAACATATTTGCTTGTGTGACTTAAAGAGCCTATAACCTGGGTTGGATTTTTACTTTGGACCAAACCGACACCTATGAGATGTTCAAACCACCATGACCAATATTTCCAAGGAGAGGCACAGAACAGAGGAGCTTAAGGCTACAAAGACTCTCCGGACTGACTGACTCTGCAGGTGCACAGGAGACTTGTCATTTTCCCCTGTGCTGCTGCTATTAGATTGTGAGTCTTCACTAGACCTCAAGTGTTCTCTTCCAAATGTACTTTCTCTCACAGCTTGTTATTTCACTGTACATTTTTTTTTGCAGAAAATGAGGTTTATGTGAAATGTGCGTATGACTGCCTAGCAGAAATGCCCGTTAGGAAATTAGAGTCTGATGAGTCACCTTCAGAAAGTTTGCACTCTATCTCAGCATATTATTATTGCACCATCAATAGGACTATCCGAAGCAGGAAAAACTTAGCTTTCAGTAAGACTGAAACTAAATGATGTTGTTCAAACGTCTACCTGAGTAAAAAAATGTGGGAAACGTGGGCCCTCCTCTGTATTTGAGTCTGTGCACCTGTGAGATGTGGCCAGCGTTCTCGCCATGTGATCGCATTTTACAGAATGGAACCAGGCAGTGCTGGCGGTGCAAAGATCTCCCGGGCCCCAGGCCCCTAACCCGAGGAACAGCACCCCCAACACACCTGCTGTTGATCGCTCATCTTCACTGAAGGTGTCTTCCACACAAGGCTTTGGTTGCTGTAGTGAGCCAGTTTCTGAGGTCAATATTTCTGTCCCTGTCATCTTTCACTGGGCTTCAAAGAGACTCCACAGAGTGTGCTCAGTGTTAGTTTGTTTTTAAAGCTGACTCTTGGGACATTTTCCCCCTTAACTTCGGGAGTTTCAAAGAAGATGGTGCACATTGCATTTTATTTATTGTCTACATTTGAAGCCATAGAATTGTCTTGGGGATCTCCTCATTGGCTTCTTCCCAAACACAACTCAAAAGGAAATGTTGCTGTTTGGTGAAATGATTCCTTAAGATACATCATCAGTTGGCAAGAGAATTTTTAGAAAACTTTTTGTTTGGATGAATTTTTTTAATGACTCTGAAGTCTATATCATGGGCAGGTTTTTAATTTTGTTGGGTCCACCTCTACTAGTAGTAAGCAGCCTCTAAATCGGCAGTCTAGCAGGGGCTACTTCTAATTTTCTTGTCTCTTTAGCCTCTTCTAATCTGGACTATTTCCCCTGTGTTTCTTTGTCTTTTATGGCACTGACATTTTTTTAAAGCACACACTCACTTTTTTAAATGAAATGTTTGTCCCTTGGGGGTTTTCTGACATCTCTCATGATTCCATTCCCATTCTGCATTCTTGGCCATGATTCTGTTCCAGGAGTGTTGTGTCCTTCCTCTGTTGTGTCTGGAGACATGTGACATCCATCTGCTCTTCATTGGCGTTATTAATTTTGTTCACCAATAGTAGTTACATACTGTCCATATTGCACTTTTCCTTGTGAGAAGATATTAATAAGTCACACTGGTATCCTGTGTCTCATAAAAAAAAATCCCCCAATTTTAGAATCCATTGATAAATCTCAGACTCAATTTTTAATATTAACTAAATGTTATTTTTTTAAAAGCCACTATATAACCAGCCAGTACTTGTTACTAACAAGGAATTATTTGGATAGTTCAGTATATCAAACAAATGTGTGCTGCTCAGGATACATCTGTAGAATGAACTAAGAACTTAAAGTGAGGCAAACATCATTGGAGATTTGAGAAGCTAAGAATAGCTGGTGTACAATGAAGAAGAAGCCTCTGAACCTTAGGTGCAATGTGGCTGCCCCAAAGGCTTCTGGATATTTCACACTGGAAGAAACACTGTGGTTTCTGTTTTCCCGCTCTGATGGCTGTTATAACCAGCCCCTTTCGTCAAACTTTTGTTTAACAAAACCCAGATACTCTCTGACCCACATCTGGGAAGAAGGTAATCCCAGAAGTTGAAGAAAAGGAAGACTTAGTTGTCCAACTTGGAAGACAAGTCTCTGTGAAGAAAGGAACCAAAAGAAGTCTTCAGGATGCTGTGTTTTAAACCATTATAGTTTTAATATAAATACATTTAAGGTTAAAAAAAAGACAAAACCCTGACTTCCTTTGCACAACTCTCTTAAATGGTTAATCATCAGTGCTTTCCATATGGTTCCTTTCTAACTATATGTATATATATATACTATATATCTATATATGTATATATATAGATATATATAGTGTGTGTGTGTGTGTGTGTGTGTGTGTGTGTGTGTGTGTGTATACAATCTCTTAAAATTTAAATCAGCCCACCCTGGCTGGTTATGGGCATTCTTGGTCATTTACCCAATATTATGAATATGACAGTTGGTCCTTGCTTTACGCCCTAGGAGACTGCTTTTTTTTTTTTTTTGCTGTCTTGTGGTTGGTTCTTCAGGCTTCCACTGACACCTTTTGTACAGATGACCTGGATGAGTTATTTCATCAGCTTTTTTGGGGGTGTCCATCCAGGTAGCTTCTGATACATGATTTCAAATAGTACTTCAGAGAAATGCTCATACAGATGTGTTCTGTTTGTTTAACAATGTAAAGATGTGTTGCTTTGTCTGCCTACAACACCTGGTTAGTCTAATAAGAAGTTGAACAGCCAATAGCTAGGTAGTACAGGGATAGTAGGCAAGGCTGGCATGCAGAAAAAATAAGTAGGAGGAGGCACCTAGGCTAGAGAGAGAAAGGGAGAACAAGGGAGAAAAAGAGGGAGATTACAGAGGCCAGCCAGCTTGTCAACTGCCAGCCAGCCAGACATAGGAAGAAGCAGGAAAAGTAGAATGTACAGAATGAAAGAAAGGTAAAAAGCCCTGAGGCAAAATGTAGATGAAGAGAAACAGGTTAATATAAGTTAAAAAAAAAATAAAAAGCTAGCCAGAAACAAGCCTAAACTAAGGCCGAGCACTCATAACTGATAATATGTCTTGGTGTCATGATTTGGGAGCTGTTTGGTGGCCCAAAAGGAAGTCTGCTACATAGATGTCTCTGTACACTCATGTCAACCTTTCTGTATAATAACCTAAGAAAACTTGCCATCCAAAACATTTTTTTGTGCATTCACCAAAGAATGAGGAGAAGTCTAGGGAAATGCTGTCTTCTAGACAGGACGTGGCTCACGCGCTCATGAACCCATGGCAGCTGTGGTTATCTGCATATGATCAAGCCCATTCCAGCATGGATGGGAGAGGGGCCCATGAAATCCTACCCTTCTCTAAAGAGCTCTTGGAAGTTAATGGTGCTGAGAGGCGAGGAGTCATTTTTCTTCACAGGTGGAGACACTGGTGAGTTGCTATGATCCAATAAATAACTTCAAACCCATATACAGGCAAGTAACACTCACTAAACCTATTGGGTTACAAAGAGTAAACATGAAACAAGAGTGATACACTTAGGACAAAGGTTCTAGAGGTAGTTGGAGGGGGATAGAGAGGAATAGGTGGTAGGTATATAAATACATTATATAGATGTATGAAATTGTCAAAAATAAGTAAAACGTATTTTAAAACATTTTGCATATCTAAAATGTAAAAATTCAAATGTAAGGAATATTTGCAAAGAAATAATAACACCTATATAAGTTTAAGCCCATGTCTTTCTGGTGTGTGTGTGTGTGTGTGTGTGTGTGTGTTGCTGGGAATCTCAGGCCTGAAACAATACATGATA
>CABHPQ010090354.1:2818-23322 GCA_902168405.1 Peromyscus aztecus
ACCATCCTTCTAAAGTCCATGGTTTCACTACAATCCTGCTTTACCCATTCTGTTCTGAGAGACTAATAGGGTTGAGGTTGGTAATTGCACTGAACCTAGTTCATCTGAAATCTCTGTGAAGAAGGTGGCAGTTGTAGGAAAGAATCAAGTCAATGAACTATCACTAGTACAAGACAGACAGATGGACTGGGGTGGAGGGAGACATCCCGAAACAGCACATTTAAAAAGCTTCCATGTCAGTTGACAAGCAGAGACAGAGAGGTGTGCTACACAATGGCACTGGAGAGCCCGTTAAGCCACAGTTTCACATTTGAAGAAAGCTGGGAGTAGATGTTGAGACAATGTCTAGATGGGCCATGTTTCATGTGTCAGTCTCATATGCCTAACAAATGGAATGCTAAAGGGACTTCAAACCATTACCAAAAGAATTACTATGAAGGTACTAGAACTGGCTGCTGTTTCCCTAACAACCTCCTCTTCCGGAATTGTGAAACATGGGAGATTTAGTCACACACTACAGTGTAAGCAGGGACAAGTTACTTAAATGAGACATCTCAGATCTTTATTTGATAAGTGATGCAAATGCACTTTGACTACCTATGGATTTTTTATTTTTGTTTTTCAGATTAGAACATGAAGAGATATTACCTATGGTTGTACCTTGAAAATTATCAGCACTACATAACAAATTATTATAGCTACTTGGCAAAACACATGCATGGAATCACAGCCATCAAGTGAAGCAGATGAAGTAAATCCTATTTTAGAGGAGCGAGGGGTGGGCGGGAGTAAGGAATGAACTGAGCAAGAAAGATCTACTTTATCATTCATCCCTATAGAGCTCCTGACTTCCCTACTTAGTAGTACTTTTAAAAACTATTATTTTATGAAACATCTACGGATAAGGATTTCCCTGAATTACTAACATACTTCAGAATGAATCATATAATCAAAATTTTACTCTCAATTTGTCCACTTATTGAATAAATTTCATTTAGTGCTCATGATGCTTCACTCACTATGGTAACTATTAGGAGAGAATAAAGAAAGATGTGCTCCCTGTCTTCTAAAGAGCACATGGTTCTGGTACATTGTTTTCATTTGACTTGCTCCTTTTACAATTTAATTCTCTTCTTGTGTACAATCTACATTTAATCTTCCTAAAATTAAAGTTTGGACACTGTTTATACAATCATCCAAATTGCTTGGTTATTCCAAGTTTTGACTCAAACCAGTTGCTTTTTGAGCCTTTTAAGATTATGTACGCATACAATTAAATTCATCCTCATCAAGGGGGGAGGCATCTAGGCCCAATGCATTGGGAATGACCAAGGACTCGTTGCTGGGAACGGGTCAGCTGACTTCAAAACTCTGATAAGCTCATTCATGCTGGAGTGGTCAGTCTTAGTCCTCTTTAGGTAATCTCACAACACTGAACAGGATGCAGACCACAGAGAGGACCAGAACTGAAGCTGACGTAATACAATTATAATAGCAGACATCTCTTGTCCCCTAAAATCTGGTAAAAGATATCAAGGAGCAATGATTGTCCTTCAACTCACCCTTTGCATGTAAACCATTTTTAGAACTATTTCCACTTCTGTTAGATCATCTTCATGTTCTTTCAACCTAATGAGCCAAATTCATTTAAGCTCAGAAAAAAAAATCAAATTCTTGAGGAACTAAGACAAAAGTCTTAGTTAAAAAGATTTCTCCAACAACTTTCAAAGAGACAAGGGGACTAAATGCTTGGCTGAAGACACCTAAGAGTAATGCTAAGTGAAAGCTCTGTATTCTGCCCCCGCCTCACAAAGGGACCTTTCTTTTCTACCCTCTAAATCCATTCTACCTCCCACACAGAGAAGCAGACCTAGTGGCAAGCTTCAGCAGGAATGCAAATTGAGGGATGTGTACAAGACAGAAATAGACTTCATAAAATGGCCACCAGTGTGATTGCTTGGAAGGCACTCAACTCAAACCTTTCCACTTTGAGCAAAGGAGTGTTGTTTGCATTTGCCCCTTCGAATGGGCAGCTGGGATCCGGAGTCCAGCTTTCAGGCTTATAGCAGCAGATCAGCCTCTTAGAGGAGCACAGCCTGCTTCTCACTGCAGGACTTACCCAAATAAGTGGTAAGTTCCATGTTGAAGGGCCAAGAACCTTAGACTGAATGTGTGTGATGTGATTTTGCAGTCTTGATAACAATTAGGCCTATTGCATTGGGTCAGGAGACAAACTGCAGGCTTTTCCATTTCGTTTTCCTCACATTTACAGTAGATCAAGGGCCATTTAACTAACACATAGTTGCAACAGAGTTTGGATGGATTTAGTCACTGGAGGCTAACCTTTTAAAATATTCCCTTGGATTTTAGTTTCAAATGTTGTTAAAGAAAATGCTTTTGAAAATAATCCATCATTCTTTTACTAAGGTAGAAAATATTTTAAGTGTTGCAACATGTTTCATATTATGTCTCTGTACCCTCTTAATATCTAATACAGGACAGGTTCTCAAAGAAATATCTTATATTTAGGATTGTAGTGAATTAGTACTTTGAGGTATTTTTGTCTATCTACTTAGTGGATGTCTCCTTTTCAAATATATATGTAATATAAGTAACTATATATAATAAAATAGAAAATATAAATATATAGATATTTAGGACACATGTATGTGTTCTAAAGTATATTTATTATTAATACACTTTATTACTTTCTTGAAATTATTTCCTGTTTTGATTTTATTATCTTGGTCATGAGCAGTTCCCTGACCTAGGACCTAACTGGAAACTCTAAGTCAGCTGTGCATTTTTCTGCTCCCTTTTGTGCTGATGGTCTAGCCATCCAAGTTCAGCTGAGAGAAATCAAGTACAGTAATGAGGAGAACGTAGAGCCAAAATAGTGGGAAGGGAAGAAAGTCAGGAGGGCCATCAGAAATGCTTGGTGGGCCACGGTTCGGAGAAAACTGCCTTCCTACACTTGGCTCTCTTTTTTTTAGCCAGGCCTCTGTCAATAACACATTTATTGGCCATCCTGACTTTCAGCCTCTGATTTGCCCAATTCAAATACACTTTTTCCAAGAAACAGCTCTCCTAGTCATGGCCCCTGACCATTACAAACAATGCTGTTGAAAGGTCCAAGTGAAAGAGGCCATTTGCTCCAAATGACTCAGCACCACCTGGAAAGTTCTTGGAAAATGGAAGAGAAGCCAAAAGGCTAGAGACAAGGAAATATTGTCCGAATTTTTGCAAAATAGAAGAAGTATATCTTAGAAAATATAAATTAATAGTTAACTTTCTATCCCAAAAAGGATAGAAAATGGTCATTATAGTATAATTTTTCAGCAATCCTCAGAAATTTAGAAACAAGCAAGGAATTATGCAACGTATACCTAGCAAACTTTTCTTTTGATAAAATAACATCTGGTTGTGGGGGCAAAGTCCATTGAGAAATACATTTTAATTACTGATAATGCTCTAGCAAAATACCTCCTCCTAAGTTCATTCTTTCCCACTAAGTTCCCACCCTATGTCACAGTTTTTCTGAATAGTCTATTTGCTTTGCCAGCTCAGGGCCTGGGAGTACAGTGAATGGAGAAGACACTTAAAGAATTTACAATATAGTAGAGGAAGTTTTCTTAGGTGTTATGCTTCTGTTCTAGTATAGAAACAGGATCTGTGTGCTCTGTTTCAAGAATGGAAACTAGTAGCTTAGATATACTTCACAAATTAAGTGACATTGGAAACAGATTTCAATAGTGGAGGAAGCATTCCCCAGATGAAGAAATGCCATGAAATATGAGACCAAAGTCTCTGAAAAAATCATATCTTGATTATATATTTGTTGGCAAAGTAAGTCATTTTAGTACAATGAATTAACTGTAATTGAACAACCCTGCCAAAAGAAACAAAATCAATCAAATGACTGATGTTAGATAACAAAATCAAGATTTTAAAAGTTTTACAAAGGCAGAAGAGATGGAGCAAAGTAAAAGATGTTTACTATCTCTTTAAATTCTGGGAGGCACTATACTGGATGCATTTAATAAATATAAATGTCCACATTTACATTTTGAAAATTCAGTTGCATAAGGTGAATGAAAACAGAAGCTCTTGGGAGCTAGCCTACCTTCAGGTTAACAGGAATCATCAAATGAGGGGTTAGCGGTGAGGGGAGACATAGGGTAAGGGTATATAACAGTGAAAGGACTCTGAAACGGGAGTAAGGAAACCAAACTGTAGTTCTATCTATTCTAATTAGTAACAGTGTGGCCTGTGTATGCTATTTTGCCTCTCTGGGGCAAACTCAGGAGAAGTTGAACTCCATTTGTAGTTTACAAGCTATGCTCTTCAGACACTTAAGATTCCTTTTAGGCTACTTTGTAGGACAAGGAAGCTAAAATGAAGATAATATAATTTCTCATCCTCTTTTGATTTACATGAGGGAAATCCTAGTCTTAGTCACTTTAAGAACTGGGATTCTGGCTAAGATCTCATTTTTAAAGCACTCTATTGCAGTGGATAACTGTTTGAAGCATTTTAGTCTAACAATGAAATTAAACAGATTTCAAGTCAATGTAAGAATAATGGGTTACATGATTCTATTTAAGAAGATATATTTATGCATCTCTTTATGTGTAAATTAGAGTTTCCCAAACTTGATATTATTGTGTGTGTGTGTGTGTGTGTGTGTGTGTGTGTGTGTGTGTGTGTGTCTTAAAGGCAATAAAGAATAATAGTTTTCTGTCCTTAGAGATGGTCACAATTTGTCAAGTTTTTGTTTTACATGGTAGGTGAAACTAGACGAGCCCATAAAATTTGCTCTTGTACCCTAAAATATTTCATGCTACTTCAGTACATTTGAAGGTTGATGAAATCAAACTGCATTAAACTCCTAAACTGGTATTATAAATCCAATATGCAGGCCTGTGGGGAACTATCTCCTTGTAAACTGTGAAAAATAAACCAATCCAAATACCCAACTAAGCAAATAACCAAGTTATCTTCCATCACAGGCTCATTTGTAGCTTCTTGTTTCCTCTATAACTGGCTTTAAATCATCAGTGCATTTAATTTATGGTAAAATTTACTGCTACAATGCACAATGCTAAGGCAGAGTTTGCCCTTATCTTAGCTGACTTGTTCTTGTCACTCAATGAATGATGGCAAACATAAGCATGAAAATGAAATTAGTGATACTCAAACCAACTGCTTTATCCAGCTCCTGAGTTTACGAGATTAGCATGGTCTCACTGGAAATTGCTGGCCCTGGGAATAAGCACTGTTCTGATTAGCAGCAACTGTGGAGCTGATATGGTTAAAGCATTCGAGGTTTTGGCTCTTGTTCCTGTACATCAGAACTTGAGCCATGTGTGAAAGGCTACACAACTAGTTAGAATCCCATTTCTGCTGTTAACAACAGTGATAAGGACTTGCAAAAATTCAGGAAAATAATTAAGGAACCAATAGAAGAACTGTGGTGGGGGTAGAAATCAAGGTTTGAAAAATAAGTGAAAAGGGATAATTTGAAAAGTGGAAAACCTCATCACGTCAGCTTCTGTTTTCTTAAATCAATGCTTCAGTCAAGTTTCTTCTGAACACTAACTTTTTCCATTTCTAGATTCTTCACAGAGTCCTTGCTCTCCCCCACCTCTCATGTCATTTTCTTTGAGAGTCAGAGGAATGGTATCTTGGCAGATTCTCAGGGCAATTATGACCCAATAAATGTACTCGTATGTCTAAGTTTCAAATGTAATAGAAATGTAGTCCCCAAGTCATTCAGTTCTCCTACCATTCCAGCTTCACAACTTGCTTGTAAAGTTTCCTTAGGCTCCAAGTAGCAAGATGGATGTGTGCCTGCTAATGGATACCTGTCCTAGAGAAGACAGTGGATTTGAAATAATAGGGACACAGTGAACTGTCAAAGGAAGCCTTCACCTTCAGCCATTTCCAAACATCCTATGTAATGGTACTATTGTCAGTGTTGAGGGATGTTTGTGCCTGGGGACAGTTTTGCTCACAGCTAGACTGTGGAGTCACAGAATGAGATGTGTTCTTTGTGATAAGAATAGAGATTGTGAGTTCTATCGCTTTGCTCCTCACAAATGCGTTTCCCCAATTCCCTTGCCTGAGTGTCTGGCTTTTCTCTGTCCTTAGAACTTCAGGGCCACAGACATTTACTTAAATTATTTATTGACCAAATGCTAATTAGCTATTAGCATGTGACAGATATTTGTGATAAGTGATGGGAATTTACTGAGGAAACAAAAAAGATGTGGTCCCTGCTCCCATGTTGTTTACAGACTGGTGGTGAAAACCAATTGTGTCCAGTCAATCAAATAAATGTAAAGCTAAAACGAGTAAGGCTATGAAAATGAGGTGTTCGGTACATATAACAAAAGAGCCATTCGGCTACTCATCTGCCTCCCCCAACAAAACCCTTGCTCAATTAGAAAGGCAGAGCATCAGCGTATGTGTGCATGGTCAGGAAAAGCCTAACCTGTATATGCTCCAGCTAAAGCGCAGGAAGAACTGCCCCTCTCTAGCATCTCCTCTGGACCTAGTATGGACACTTCTGACCTCCACAACAAAATACAAGCAAAATGGGGAATTTAAGCAGATTAAAAAAAAGGGAGGGATCGGGGACTGGCGAGATAGTTCAGAGGTTAAAAGCACTGGCTTCTTTTCCAGAGGTTCAGAGTTCAATTCCCAGCAAACACATGGTGGTTCACAACCATCTATAATGAGATCTGGTGTCCTATTCTGTCATGCAGGCAGAATACTATGTACATAATAAATAATAAATAAATAAGTCTTTAAAAGGGGGGATCAGATAGCTAGCAAGTTTGGAGAGATCTGAAATGAGTAAAATCTACAGCTTCAAGGGTATTCACTAGGAGGATGTGTGGAACAGGATAAACCAAAAGGATGGACGTGACTAGAAAAGCTAGATTTGATATGGCCCAATTCTGGCATACCCAATCACAAAGACATGTTTTGGTTGACACTTTGGAGTTTTCCCATGCAGGGGCACAGCCTACAAGCCTTACAAGACAGATATTAGCATAATATCTATCTATGTATCTATGTATCTATCTGTCTGTCTGTCTGTCTATCAATCTATCTATCTATGTAGAGTCAGTGTCTCATATGTCCCACTTTGCCTAGTACTTATTATATAGCCAAAGATGACTTTGCATTCCTGATATTCCTACTTCTACTTCTCAAGTGCTGGGACTGCCATCATGCACAACTGGTTCATGCTAGCATCCCGAAGAAGCCTTTTATCTAGTTTTATTCTTTGTCTAATATGTATTATATACTATATATTTTATATGCCACATCTCTTTCAGCTAATGCCAAGCATGGTGAAAAACTAGTGGATAAAACTATTTGTAGAGGTCATGATCACCCAAGCCCATCTTTGGCTTTCTCATGCATGCTAGACAACAGATGTTCTTAATGAAGATTAAGTGAAATTTAATGGTCCTAATTGCCATTTGCACGGGCCACAGATACCATCCAGTTCACACGCTGCCTTTCATGGTCTTTTATGCTTTACCACATAACACATTTGTATGTGGCTGGAGCGAATCTGACTGGCAGTAACTGCTGGCTGCTCAGTGTCCAGATACTGGCTCAGTTCAGAGAAGCAGGCAAAAGTGGCGGGAATGGGCTTAGGTGCTTTGGTACATAATATAGCTGCTTTGTTTTGGGCTCTTATTAATGGCAAGAGTCACTTTGGTCTGAGACAGACTCGGGATCTACCTAGTGAGATTAGGAAAGACACTGGGTAGGCTAACTTCTGTGTTTTCTTTGCAAACCTGCTCCTTCCTTCTTTACTTCTTAAAGATTGAAAAAGGGACTACAATACAAATGTAAGCAAAACATGTGAATGCCGCTAGTCATATGAGAGACTATGTGACAGGTTCAATAAATGCATGAGGAGGATCTCAGCTCTGTTAGCAACAAGAAAAATGCAAACTAAAATCAAAACAAGACGCTATTTTTATCTAACTGATTGGCAAATTGTATACAAAATAGATAAGCATCTAGTGTTGGTGAGGATATCAAGAAATTAAAACTGTGTATGATTTGGAAGGCAATTAGCCAACAAAATCTTAAATGTGCCTTTTCTATGGCCCAGAAATTTTACATCCCCATGCCCTCTTTAAAATGCCTTTGCAAGTACATTCAACAAAGCACGCACAATGCAGCTGTTAAAGATTGGCAAAAGTTCTACATATTTTCTACATAGTTGCACATAATATATGCGTAAACATATGGATTAATCTCCTAGAGGCCAAAACCATATAATTCTGGTACCTCTGGGAAGGGAACACAAGTGAAAAAACCTTCAATCTTATATGTAACACTTAATAAGCAGGATACACATTCACATACTACTTATATGACTGCTTTCAATTTAAAGGCAACCTAGTTATATTAGAAACTTTATAAGAGAAAGGGTAAAAAGATTAATAATTCTGCCATCTAGACATATCTGCTGATGTTGCTATAGTGTATTATATTTCTAGTCTTGTTTTCATCTCTGTTTTTTTTTTTATAATTCTTGTCTATAATTTGATCTTGCGTCTTTGTTTACTGCAAGTCTTCTCAACCATAGCCTTGTGGACATTGTGGCTCAGCTAATTTTGTGCTGTGGGCAGCTGTCCAAACCACAGTAGGATGTTGAGCAGCATCCCAGGCCTCTACCTGCTACCTGCCAGTAGCACCCCCACAGTTGGGATACGCAATCACGTCCGAAGACATTGTTATATTTCATTGGCTGGACAAAATAATTCCTGCTAAAGGGTTATTGATTCAAAGTATAATTAGTATAATGTCATGGTATGAATCTTCACAATCTAGCCCATGTTTTCAAACATAATGCCAATGTGGTATCTCTCGTTCGCCCTCAGGTCCTCATCCTTATATATTCAGCCTAAATTTCACAAATTCTTCCTAACAGTTCCTTTTCTAAATCAGTTGGTTTGGGATTTCACACTCTAGTAGTGCACTCTGACTCCTCACCACCAAAGCAATTAAACAGTAAGCCCCAAGCATCTTCCCCTGACATCTGTGGACTAATGTTTCGATCATGGGTCAAAGAGTAATGGTAGTAATCAAGAAATCCAATAAGGGCTGGGGAGCATACTACCGGATGTGAGATCTGTTCTTTATGGAAATGGTCAAGGCCATCACATATCAAATGCTGTCCTAGTTGTTGGGGATGCAAAGGTGACTCTGAATTTTACAGTCTAAAATCTATTTACAGCATAATATCCAGAGAAATTGTTCAAAAACATGAACTGTAACAACAGTGACAATAGCACTTATTCAGAACACTGAAATAGACCATGCCTCCCTTATCTGGGAATCTGTCCTCAGGGTTTCACTTTGCCTCTTGCTCCCACAAGGTGTAGAGAGGGATAATTGTACTGTCGGGTTCTGTGGCTCAGACTCCCAGTTCAAGGAGGGGGCTGAGTTCATTTTGAGAGCACAGGGAGAGTGGTTATCAGATTTCACTGTGTGAGCTTACACACACATGGGAATTTGTATTTCTGGCTCCCCAAACTCCCCCAGTTTGCCCCTGTCCTGGATTCCCCAGCTCTGAGGTAGGTTGAATGTCTGTCTATATGTCTGTCTGTCTGTCTTTCTGTCTGGCTCATGTACCCGCACCGTGGGAGAGCAAGGACAGGTTGAGCACTTAATTTCCTCAGGGGCTGGATCGCTTCCCTGTCTGCCCATCTGGCCTTTCCCTGACAAGATGTTCCCTGGTTATTTGAAGTCTACAGACATAATGGAATTGAGCCAAATGAGACTGACCCTGGTGTGAAAACCTAGAGAGTTGATAAAATCTCTTCCTAACAGAAAAGGGAGTATTGCAGAATATCATTAGGCCTTGTAAATAACCCATGCTCCTCTGAAAAGCAAGACAAGTTCAAACAGTGAACCTTCCACAATACTTTCTTGAAATTGGTAATTTTCTTGTACCTAGGGTCAGTCTCTGGCCAAGTGCTGGACTATTTCCAGATGCGCTCAGTGGAGATAATGCTTCGCTGTGAAGCACACACAGTATGTAATAACCCTGCCACATGCCCACTCCCTTTGTCTTCTGCAGTCTTCCTTTGTCCTGCATGTCTCTGGCATTAGAGAAAATCTAAAGAAGTGACAAGTTTTGGACAATGGGCTTCATAATAGTTCTTTGGTGTTCATGTCATAATTGTGAATCTCTGTGAAAGCCCTGTCTCAATTTGTATTTTTATATCCAGAAATCACTGGACATGCATGTAAGGAAAGCCTAGAGCAAAATCAACTAGAATATGCTTATTTTCTTAGTCCCCTAATGTATTATTTTTTCCATCTTACTTCCCTTAGTGACATGTCTTTTTTATGCAAGTTAGCCAAACCACCATAACTTACTCTTTGGAGCCTTTATTCATCACAAGATACAAATGCTGATGGTAGCTAAATATGTTACTATTTTCCTTCCAAAGCATTATAAATTACAAAATGGAGTGAAGAAATACTTTTGGCCATTGTATAAATCATACAACTTCTATATTCAACTAGCATTAATTCAGAACTAAAAATGAGAGCTCTGGGTCCTAGATTCTGCCATTTTCCTATCTTAAATACCTTATTGAATCAAACCTGCTGCCTGTGCTCATATTGTGCCATGCTAACTGTGAGAAGTTGCAGCTTCATGGGAAGCTACATGTGGACAGAGGGTCTCACTGTGGCTTTGAAGTCTTTACACATGAGACCAAAGTGACAGGATACAATTCACATGCTGTAGGTCTTTGTATAAAACAATAGTGATTTCAGTGTCCTGATCTAATTTAAAGAGCTTCCAGAACCCTAAGATAGTGTCTAATTCTACTTTTTATTAATGGTACTTTTTTTATTATAGAATATCTGGCTTTCTTTGTTCACTGTATTCAGCATTTCCTGGCTATTTTTCCAAGCAAAAATTCAATGTTGAATAATGTTGAATAATTTGATAGCAGTTGGGACTATTGTCAATTAGATTTGAAAGAATAGAAGTGGATTACTCGAAGGTTGAAAAGTTAAGTATATATACCTCACTTGTATCAGTGCTTACCTTCCTGTTTGTAGAATCATCTCTTCTCCCCTACAATGTGAAACTCCAGAATTCTTGCAGTTATCCATTCAATTCATCTATATCCTCTGGTTTAACCCATATATTCATATACAACAATTTTGTTGAATATATTTCATTTACTGTGCAGTTCACTTAAAGTGTACAACTCAGTCAGTTCTAACATGCCCATAGATTTGTGCAACTATCACAACAATCAATTTCAGGATGAGCTTATTGCTACAAAAAGAAATCTCTTTTCCTTTTCCCTTTATCCTCTCAACCCAAAAGACAATCGATTAACTTTCTCTTTCCATGGTAACTTATATATTTAATTAATGAGTTCATTCTATTTCTGGGTATTAAATACACAGTCTGAAACATGCTAAGTATGTGCTGTACCATTACACCACAACTTCAGCCTCAAAATTGCCTATTTTAGTAGAAACCATTAGAAAACCCACATTATTCATGGAAATGGTACCAAAGAAGTTACTTTCTGTTGTAAAATATTATTTTAAGGTATGTTACTTTAGTTTATGTTGCATTTGTTTAACTCTGTGAAGCTGTGTTACTGTGTCTGTCTAAAACACCTGATGGTCTAAGAAAGAAATGAATGGCCAATAGCAAGGCAGGAGAAAGGATAGGTAAGGCTGGCAGGCAGAGAGAATATATAGAAGGAGAAATCTGGGAGAGGAAAGAGAAGTAGCCAGAGAAGGAGGAGGATTACACGGGCCAGTTATCCAGGTACACAGCAAGCCTCGGAGTAAGAGTAAGATATAAAGAAAAGAGAACAGGAAAAGCCCAGAGGCAAAAGGTAGATGGGATAAGTAAAGTTAAGAAAAGCTGGCTAGCAACAAGCCAAGCTAAGGCTGGGTATTTATAAGTAAGAATAAGCCTCCATGTGATTTATTTGGGAGCTGGGTGGCAGCCCCTCAAAAGACCAAAGACCAACTAACAACAGCTTTCAAGTACCATGGCAGACATATGACATGGCAAATGTGACAAAAAGATGTTGCTGCAGCTGCTACACAGTGAATCATATCTATTAGCATATACTTCCAAGAGTGAAAAGTATGGGGTCAAAAGATGCTGCCAGCAGGGAAAAGAAGCCAGTGCTACTAGATGATATCTCTCTTCACCAGCCTATTTCCTTCTCCCAAAGTCTGGATCTTCTTCCTATTCCCAAAAGAAAGAGAACAAAGTGTCCCTCACCCTCAACTTATCCTGCTGTGTATTTCTCTAACTTACATCATGGAAGAGGAAAACCACACAACTATTTTAATTGTTACTGCTCCCATCCAAGGGTCGAGGAAAGGTGAATTCCCAAGGATGCATCCATTTCACTGTTGTTTCAAGTGGGGAATTGCTGAAGTGCATTCTTTCCTTGATTTTCCACATCAATAACAGTGTCTTGCTTTCCTGAATGTCCGTGTTTACTCTTGTAGCATCCTCTTTGTAATTGGTTCGTGAACAACGTTTCAAGCATCTATTATGACCCAGGCATTGTGCTGGGAACCAGGGGTATGAAACTACATAAGACTGCTTACATTAATCCAGTCTGGGCACATCTAGCCTTTGTGGAAAACTCTGCTTTAAAACGTTGCTATAGTCCCACAAAACATACAGCAGAAGAAAATATCTCTCTAGCTAGTTAAGATCAATTCCTGAAGTTCTCATTGACATTAGCATTTGGTTTCAGACTTTAATGTCCCCACCAATGACAAGAAACACATGCATCTATATCTATCCATTGACTAACTCCCTTGCTTCTCAAAGTAGTCAGTCCTAGAGTATATCCAAGAGAGGACGGGAATTTCAGATAGGCCCAGTTTGTTATAAATATAAAGAAGATAGCTATAGGTCCTGGATCCTCAATGTGTAGATCTGTAGACTGACAACATGGGCATCACTTAGTGGCTTGTCAGGAAGAGACAAACTCTTAGACTTCACCTCACATTTCCTGAATTAAATACCTATTTTAACAAAATTTCTGTGTGGCTCTTATGTACTTTTCAGTATGAGAGATTGAGGTCTATAGCAGTGTTTCTCAGTTTTGGCTACTGACATTTTAGGATGGACAATTATTTAGGGTATAGAATGGAGCTGCCGTATGCATATTGCTCATCAGAGTTACAAAGCTATTTGGTCTAACAGGACCCTTTTTGCCAGTCCCCTGTTTGAAGCCCAGAGGTACTTATTAGGAGGAGCTGGCTTTGAATGCTCAAAATTTGTTGCAAAGGTCTCAAGTTCATTATTTATTAGCAATCATACACACCAAAACTGGACTTACCATAGTAATCGTTTTCAACCTTCAATATGTGTTAGAGTCACCAGGAGAGTGTCAAAAAAAAAACAAGCAAAGGAAAAAACAAACAAACAAACCTTACAGCTGTGTCATACTCTAAAATTTGGAGGAATCCCCAGGCACTAATGTTAAATCAAAACAAAATGAAAAACCAAAACTCATTCAAGGTGATTCTAATTTCTTCTTTGAACACCTTATAAAAATTCTTAAACATATAGTGAAATATGTTCCACTTATTTCTACAATTAACATTTGGTCTATTTGATTTAGCTACCTCTTTATCAATCTGTCTTATTTTTGATACATTAAAATATATTACCCCAATAAGTACACTTTATCCTTTAAAACTTCTGTGTCTATCATTAATTAGAATTCGATATTTGTTTGGAGTCCCTTTTGCTAGATAACTTTTACACACAGAGAAGTGCAAAAATTATAAGTGTACCATTTGAGCTTTTAGAATTAGTGTATTCTCAATAATGTCCATCCCATCATCACTTTGATTATCCACTGATACATTCATCAATAGGGTTGTGCCAAATGATACACAAAGCACTCAAAGAAAACATCATCCTGGAAGGAAGAAGTGGAAAAAGCACCTTTCGCCATTAACACATTCAGCTCCCGGGTGCTCTGTTCCCGCAGCTGTGCTGCAGTCACTCAGACAAAGGGCTTGCTGCAAAATTGGTTACATCATCAGCTTCAGTGCTGACAGACTTGCCAGGAGCAGCATGATTAACATCTCCACAGAACCAGAGAATGAGCAGGGCTGGGACTCACTCAGGCTACATTATGCTACCAGTCCGCTTAATGAATATCCCATTAAGTCGGACAATTATCCATACTCTGTTTGAGGTGGCTGTTTATGCACATCAGGGGCCATTTCTTGCTAAGAAAGGCAGCTTCCAATGGAAGCATCTTATCACTCAGTGTCCCCTAATGACTCGTTCAGTCTATCAGTCTGCCCTCACAGGTTGAATGATGTTACTTGGTTGGCATGGGGAAGGGAATGACAGGCTCTGGCAAGAGCAGTAGGTGAATACCTAGTAGAAAACTCTATAGCTAAGAAATAAAAAGGAAGCATGGTGACATCTGGAAAAATATCAGAACTTTTGTCACCATCAGCCACCTACCAATGGCTGTAAATCAGCTTCAAAGCTTTGGACTCTCACCTCAGTAAGCAAGCAACACAAGTGGAGCAAGAATATAAATAGGAGCTCCTCACCTTTGAGCTCAGCAGCTACTCTGGATTTTCAGGCTTCTTTCAATCATGGAAAGGATTAATGCATAGCCTTCTATCCAGGAAGGGAAATGAATGACAATTAGCAAACTGAGTGCCTGGGGTTACGATGGAGTCAGCAATCAAAGGATGCTTTTCAATAGAGGAAAGCTGATAATCCAATGCAATAAAATGTAGTCTTCTTAGGGAAGTCAATATTTCATTGTTACAGAACCCATGGAGTTAATATCCCCAGGTAGAATCGCTGTCATGACTTCATATTTTCAGCTACTGGACTTGTGGTCAAAACACAGTAAAACTGACCTTCTAATCATTATCCTCCTAGTAAAGGAGTTGGTCACACTAGATATAAAGCTGAACAAGAGAGAGATCGAGGTTGAGTCACAAGAAATCCCTTTCCTGGTTTGTGATTCCACAGAAGAAGTAAATGATATTTACATAAATATTTATCAAAAATGAGCAGCCTAGACTTTTATGACATTTTGTCTGTATGTATACTTTGTGTTTCCAGCTATACAATCACATAGTTTAGGGATGGCTCTGGTCTTCATTCAGTGTTATTGGTACATAAAAATCATGCTTGCTGATTCAAGGATTAGTTGTATTTCTCTTTTCTCCAGGAATAATTGTGTGTTTCTGAGACATATTTGCTAGATATGCTAAGAACTAACATTAGGCAGAATCATATTCTGGACAAGAAAAGATCCTGATTCACCATGCATGGCCCAGATGAATTCAGATTCCTTTAGAAGTGAAGTGTTTGCCAAGAAGACTGATGATAGATTCCATTTTTTGCGTATCTGCTATGCTCTAGGTATTTTACAGCAGTACTATATCATTATCACAGGAGCCCTAGTGCTGTGGGATGTCTTTCTGTATGCTATGAATATATGTTGCTCTCATTGGTTGATAAATAAAGCTGTTTGGCCAGTGAAGAGGCAGAATAGGGTTAGGTGGTACATTCAAAATGAAGACAGAGTCAGGGTGGGGTCAAGGGAGACACCAGCCCTGCTGCCCAAGGAGCAACAAGATGCCAGCAGACTGGCCATGTGGAAACATATAGATTAATAGAAATGGGTTAATTTAAGATGAAAGAGCTAGCTAGCAAGAAGCCTGAGCCATAGCCCATAAAGTTTGTAATTAATATAAGCCTTTGTGTGTTTACTTGGGACCAAGGGACTGGGCAGGACATAGGAAAACTTCCGACTACACTCTGGGTGGAGGGAATTAGGAATCATTGCTGGCATGTAATAACTACTAAATAAACAGTACCCATTCAGTATTACTGTGCCTATTTTGCAGATGCTGACTTAGTAACTTATTTAGATTCACAATACATGCCTACATATAACACTCTAAGCTGGATTCCTTCTACCTTGTTCTGTCATATTCAAGCCAAGCTCTTTAGAAAAATAGGTATGGGTTTCCTGTTTGTCCTTTTCCTAGTACACAGCAAATTTAAAGTCTATTAAAGTATACCAATATCTGAAAGTATGTGCCCATGTGTGTCATAAAACACATGAACATATAAAACTTTACTCTGAATGTTATTAAAATACAGTCAATGCCATGTTGAGAATCTTAAAGTAGGTGAAAAGAGCCAGTGCCCAGTGGTCAGCACTGGAGGACATGTGAAGGTTGGGCTATTCCCTACTAGCACTCTGAATACATCTGTTTATTTGAGCATAGCCTGGAGTAGCTTTTAGAAATGTTGTGATAACATATTCACAAAGAATCCAGGCATTGGAGAACATATGGACCCATGGATTCTTTTACATAGGTTATATGGATATATATGAATACAATTTCCTTGTAAACTATGTGCTATTTTATAAAATTGAACATTCTGAAATGCTGCTTTGCAGATTTTGAACCTCAATACCCTCAAATTCACTCTTCATCTTTCCAAAATATGCTCTATTTTGAAGAAAGGAATTATTTCTGACCACCTATTTGGGTGCTCATGGTACTTCACTTCCAATTGTAATCACTCAATGGAAAAATACAGATGGAGAATTGATGGTAAGAGGAAGAAAGAGGCCAAATGATCTATGAACCAGTGACCTCTCTTACTGCCATTTTAGGTAGCATCCCCTCTGGTGGCCACAGTTCTTACAGAAGACCAGTTTCTACAGAAGAGCTGGCAATGAATCCAATTTGAGGCAAATGACTCTGGCCCTGAAATCTGGTGACACGAGCCTTTTGTTTCTCCTAATTTCAGAATTATGTAAATGAACCATGATTGTGTATGCTTAGAATCCCAGTGCTTGGGAGGCTGAGAAAGGGAAGGATTGCCATGAGTATGAGGCCATACAAGATTATATAATGAGTTCCAGATCATTCTGGGAGAGATAGCAAGACTTCATCTTTTAAAGAAATCTATATTTACACATTCAAATACAAATGAATGTATATAACTTTAGTAGTCTCTGAATAAGACCTGTGAACTGTACCAGTGTTAATGGCCTGGTTCTGAGGGTACACACTTCTGTATGTTCCTATGTAAAGGATTACTGTTAAGAATAGTACCTTTTCTGTACTGTTTTTGCAACTCTCCACAAATCTCTCACTATTTCATAGTAAAAGGATTTTTAAAAACAAAGCCAAACTTTTCTATAAGTACTCAAGGTACTGCAAGAAGCTTGTGTATCCTCATACCTTACAATGCTTGATAAGACAATTTGTGAATACTACACTAGACTTGTGGTTTTGCTTGCTTTCTTTTGAAACATTCCTTTCATACTTGTTCACATTGACAGTGAGGTACTTGGAAGATGATCCTTTGCTCTTAAGTAAATACACACTTTACGTCAAATCCTCTTTGTTAGTATAAAATACAGTTACTCAAGCTATGAGTACTGTTTCCCTGCTACTCCAATAGAAAAGCTCCAGAGGAAGGCAGGAGTCTATAAAAAGCATAATTACTCTGGTCATTTTGGCTAAGTGGCATGATTTGATTGCCAAATTCATTAGATTGTCTCCTTTGGGAAATGAAACAGGAAAAGGACAGACTACTATGGCAATCCAGCATCTCTTCCTTTGCCTATCTATATTTCTCACAATGATTCTTGTGTTTAACATAAACCACATTCAGCACCATGGACAACACACTGGGTGCCAGCTACCATGGTAAGCAGGATGGGGGTGGTCATTAGCTCCATGAGTTGCCCCTCTTGAATCAGTTTCCCTTCCTTTAGTAATAAGATACTTATAAACACAGTGGGATGATATTTTTATCTAACATTGTAAGAAGAATCAAAATGAGAAAGAGAAATTACTTTTGGAAACATGAGGTTTTTAAAGGAAAAAAACAGAATTGAAGTCAGCTATAAATCAAATCAATTTATGCAGATGAGATGCGTCCTTAGCCAATTCTTCCTACATGCTAGCACCCTCATTAAACACCATCTTTTGTCTAGTGGCAATATGAAACATGCACATAGCAGTCAGAGGACTTGCTGAATCTTACAGAAACCTTCATGGATCTTAAAATGCTTTGCCAAAACTACCTAAGGAGAACAGGGGATATCAAAAAATAAGAGAAGCTATAAGGACAAATGAAGTTATAAATATAATGAAAATTTCAATTCTGTAGCATAAAGCTTACCCCCCAAACTAATTAAAACAAATCCCTGAGAAAGGGAATAAGAAGACAAGGACATTTTAAAATAAGCCACCAAACACTGGAGCTTGACATCACCATGCAGAACCAGTGAAGGTGGGAGTTGAAGTGGTCTGCACAGTTCCCTCACTCAGTGGTTCTCAAATGTGTTTGCTTTCAGTAACCAGGATGGTTGTGTAAAAAAATAGATTGTGTGTCCTAACACCCAGTTCCTCATTCCAAAGAACTAACTTGCAGCCTGATAGTCTACCTTTATAACAAAACCCAAGCTTTGCTCATGCTGTTGAGGGAACAGGAAACACATCCGAGAAACCACTATCTTATGGATTGGGAAAGGTAACTGGATGCTAAAAGAGCAATAATTCTGCCCAGTGTCACTCAACTGATTGAGCCCATCCATCCAATTCTATAATTCGTGCTCCCTGATTTGTAATCGGGGGCTTCTCACAGGGTACCACATTTCAGTTTCATCACTATACTAGCATATGATGAATAACTAGAAAGGAAACAAAGCACTAAAAGTGGATTTTGCCTTTTCTTTAAGTGGCTCTCTAAAAACCTCTCCCTGGCCTCAGCCTAGGGAGTTAGCAGCACTAGACCCTGCACTCAGGAACTCTCACATGCTATGCAAGCAATCTATCAGTAAGCTACAGCTCCAACTCTTGGCTTCTGCTTCTACCATACTAGTCAAAACAACCCTAGAATCATCCATTTCTTCACTTGTATTATTTTTGTATCAATTCCATACAAACTTCATACCAAATTTATTTCATCCAGGTTAGGGTTGATATATTTGTCAGATTAAAAATACAAGCTGCCGGTTCACTTGAATGTCTCATTGTTTTTATAAAGCTAACTTCTGAGACAGGATCTCACTAACAGGCACATACTGGTCTCCAATTCAGTAATGCCTTTGCCAAGATCTGCCATTATAGGTGTATACCAGCACACACAGCTTGAATCTAAAAATCTAAAGGCACCCTGCGTTATTTAACTTTGCAGTTCGAATCCTAAAGAAATAGTCATTTCATGAGAAGGGGGTTAACTCAGCTCACAGTTCAGCTGTGCCTTTGCTGCCCCAGGCAGGCAGTCAAAGGCTAAAGAACACCTGACCTCCAGCCTTTACTTCTAGTCTGCTCAGTTTGTTGGGGCTGTGCAGAGCTAGAGTAGAAAGGCTGTGATTTGAATATCAGCAAAAAAGAAAAAGAAAAAAAAAAACCCAAAGCAGCAGCAGCAGCTGAACTGGTACTCTCCAGCAGTTTTCATTTCTATGAAAAGTTTGATTCTGGTTTCATGCCCTGTGATTAACCAAAACAAGAGGAAGACAAATAAAAATTCTGTACAGCTGTTTCATACTGACAGCCCTGACCTTCCCAGCTGAGGGTTCTTTGTGCTGAGAAATTGTTTCCTAGCAACCAGGCCTCGCAGCTGCCAGACTCCTAACACTGAAAGCATGACTTATAGAAAGAAAGCCAGGAGAAGAAGCGTGGGGTGGGGCTTGCATCAATCTGAGCTTTGTCTTGGGGTCTAATACTATGCTAGAGTGGGAGAAGATAAGCAGGAACTGAATCCCCTTCCTGTCGTGAACTAATGCCAAATCAGGCTGCTTGGGTTCAGCTTTCTGTCACCTCCACCTGCTCTAGCAATCACTGCTAGGTGTGAAAATGAGAGGGTGGATGGGAGTGCAGATGTTTTCCAGTAATATCAAATACACTGTGTGGTGTACATGGCTTTTATTCTTTAACAATGATGCATGTCTTCCATATTTGATGATTGAACCTGTCTCCCCTCCTCTCCTCTCCTCTCTTCTCCTCTCCTCTCTTCTCCTCTCCTCTTGTCGTTGCCTCTTTTTCCTTTCCTCTTCCTTCTCCTTTCTTCTATCCCTCTTTCTCCACTTTTCTGCATAAAAGAACTACAGAAATGAACACCAAAAGACCTAAGAATACTCTGAACAACTTGAAATCTCACTCTACTTTGACATTACATTAAGGTTTGGGCAGCAGAACGGAGGCGGGGTTGTGAGACTATTAAGGCACAAGGTGAAAGGTCCAGGCCATGGAGAGCCTAAAAGATCAGTAATTGAGACTACACGGTAGAATGCAGTTCAGACAGGGATCAAGGAATCAATGAACATATAAATCAAAAAGATAATGGGTCTACAAAAGGTCTAATTTAATTGATCTCAGAAAGAGTCCATCATCTCATTTGTGTGTGTGTGTGTGTGTGTGTGTGTGTG
>CABHPQ010090398.1:1663-11896 GCA_902168405.1 Peromyscus aztecus
ATGTAATTATAATATAACCTCAAAAGTAAAAGATAATATATGTTTTGTTGATGTTCCTACCAGGAGACACACCCTTGATGAAACTGACTCTTCTCTCTCACTCTCTGGGGATTTCAAGGGACTTTAGATCATTTTCCCTCTTCGATTACAATAGACAACTACTCTCCCTCACTTACCCTAGCTACACATACCATTTAACCTATATAAGCTGAGTTAGATTTTGACGGATTCAGTATCAAATCATGATTATGAACACAGGCAGAATGTCAACAATTTGCCTTAGAAACCAAGTCGTAGAATATCGAGGACAGTTACTAGAAAGCAACACAGTTAGGTATTTAACTCAGCAAGAAAGTTGAGACTATAGTAAAGGAAAGAATAGGCTGGAAAGACATGGTGGTATTCATTAGAGGAATAGTTTTCCTCAATTATTAGCACAAATCAAAATGAAAGCGTAAAACACAGAAGACCTAGGGTGATTGAGAAAACAAGTACCTGAGCTAAATAACAATAATGAATTCCAGGTTCCAGAGGCCTTTCCATCTTGCTCTGAGGACCCCGCCAATTCTCTCAGTTCCACCCAGACCTTATTCTTCACCCTCCAATGGCAGTGCGCAACTATTCTCCCTCCTGACTGCTGGGATTCTTGTTTGGGTGCTCTTCTGAAATACCTACATTACTTTCTACTCATGTGCATATTTATATACACATATATTTGTATCTATCCTTATACAAAGGGAATGAGAGAGTTCCTTTGTCTATTTTCTTGGTACTTAGCTTTGTTGGGGTACAGTGGATGAAGGCATTCTTAGGAACAGAAGTATCCACAATGATATTTTTATATTTTTAAAAGATCAGCAATATTGGTTTGTCTGTGGCCCTTTTGTTGTCGTTCATTTGTTTGAGTCAAAGTCTTATGTATAATCCAGACCAGACTTGAAATCAGTTTTAGATGAGGGCGACTGTGAAGTTTGGATCCAACTAATTCTGCCCCATAAGTGTTAAGATTACAGGTGTCCACCATGAAACCCAGTTTATGTGGTGCTGTGGTGGGTGCTGAAGGAAGAACAACTTAATTTAGGAACCCACTAACACTGTGGCAGCTCACGGGAAAATATGTGCTCATTGTCCAACTTTGTATATTTCAGATTCACAACCACAGGGAATATTCTGAATTTTACGTTACACCGTAACATTACAAAGGGCTTTACGTTACAAGACAACACTTCTACATTTTAAGCTATATTGTTAGACCTGGGACACTATTTTTACACCATAAAACCTCATCTGGACAAACTGAGGAGTATTATGCAATTGTTCTAGACCAGCATTGTGCTAGACATTTGGCTTATATGATAAATACTATTATAAATACAAAAGAAACCCATAACAGCAGTTCTCAACCTATAGGTTGAGACCCCTTTGGGGGGTTCAAACAACACTTTCACAGGGTCCTTAAGACCATTGGAAAAATACAGAAATTCACATTGCAATTTATAATAGTAGCAAAAGTACAGTTATGAAGTAGCAACGGAAAATAATTTTTATGGTTGGGGGTCACCACGACATGAAGAACTATATTAAAGGATCACGGCATTAGAAGGTTGAGAACCACTGACCTATAGTTGGGATGTTGGGAAGAATAGGTAATGGTTTTTTTCTATGTTTAAAGTATCATCTGTGTAGACCATGACTTGAAAACAGGAAGTAGTGGACTTACTAAGACAATGTGGGAGTACAGGCAAAACATTTTATTACTTTTAGAGTGTGCATTAATTATCTTAAGGAAACAGGCAGATTCAAGGAGGTGGGAAAGTCAGAATGAAAGAGAGCTGGAATAACATCTGGGAAAGTTGGAATAACATCTGGGAAACAATGTCCTTGATGAACAGGGTTGGGAGGAAAAGACAAGTGTTTGAAAGATTTTTTTCTTTGCTTATTAAAATTGAAAAATTTTTAAATGCCCTTGAGTCTAGCAGGTAGGCAACAGGGCGTGTGAGTCTGGATTGTGTTGTAAGAGTCAGAGGGAGTGATGTAAATTTGGAAAGGAGTCAATAAATGGATGGTATTAGAGTCCCATGAGTCAGACAGAGATATCTTTACAGATACATGTAAGCTAATGAGTAAAATGGGGAGTTGCATTTATAAAATTCTTACCCAAAGCATACAGGAATGATTGCTCATTATCAGCCTGCCTGTTCCCTCAGTTTTTCTTGGTTTATGATGGAGCATATGAGATGATCATATCTACTCTCACTTTATGTCCATCAAAGTGAGTTATCATTCTATGATTCTTATCTTCTGAAGTATTTGAAAAATGAAACATAATAAAGTTAGAAGGTGAATACAAAATATATTAAGAATTTGATGGACATTTAATACACAGGGACACAAAATAGTTTTAAATACTCTACATACATGATGGGAATCCTCAACATTTTATTGTCCAATTTACCAAGATAAAACAGTAAACTGAGTTTTTATCTTTTTTTCATTTGCTCTCATAAGATACTAGCTGAATCTGCCAACCATATCGTGGCAAATTCTACTAATAAGAGCCACTTTCCTGTATTTAAATTATTTAAATATTTAAATTATTCCATTAATACCACTTCAAACGCTTGTTTCTCAATCAGCAGTATCGGAGTGTCTCCTATCCCAGCTTAGTTGGAATAGTTGGAAAAATTACCTGACATTTTTATATGCCCCTAACTTTCTCATTCCATTCACAATCCCTCTTTGCAAACTTGTCAAGAAATTAAATATCAGCTGAGGTATACATGTATCAAGAAGTCTGGCACTTATGAGCAATGGCTTGTAGGAGAGGTGAACACTGTCAAGTTGCAAATGGCCTATTTAGAGTGGTGGCTATTATCTTGTTACATCCTTCAAGACCAAATTGTGATGTTATAGTCTTGAATATTCAGTGGTTTTGTTGTTGCTCCTGTTTGTTTATTTTTAATTTGTTCAGCTCTATTTCAGGACTTTTCCTAGTATGATGGCATAAAGATATATTGATATGTAATGCTACAGAGAGTTCTATTACTTTCCAGTGTTCACATACATGCATTCCACATAGGGATAGTCCTTTGAAAGTGTGTGGAGGGGGCTATCCCACAATTTATTTCTTTTTAAATTTGAATATCAGATAGACTCAGTATCATTTGCTTAAGATTCCTTTTTCAATTAACCTACTCTCTATGCCACTCTCTAATGTGTGCTGTTAGTTTATTTAACTCTGTCCCCATTGTACAGCCTTAATTACTTTGATTTTGCAATAATTCTTAATACCTCTTGAGGAAACATCTTCACTGAAATTCCAAAGAGTCCCTTACTTTTAACAAATCTTTGAATTGCAAAAAAAGGGTTAAAATTGCTTTTTAAAGAAATAAGCAAATAATTGGAATTATTTAGAATTAGATCTGAACATTCATAAACTCAAATAGCCTCAATTTCTTCTAAAAGTCAACTATATATTACAGTATTAAATGCCACAGTGTGATATATAATAAGTCTCCTTCTATAGATTTAAAATTGATAATCAGATTATAATTGTCCTTTTGAAGCTTTTTGGTATTCTCAGATGTGTTTCTAATATTTCAAATTTTATTTTAGTGTAAAGTACATTTACTTGTTGCTTTTAAGGATTTCCATTGCTGATGTTTTCAAAGTGCTCTTAAATACAGTACACTGATTTGTGTCAGCATGCTAATCCAAGGTCTTCGTGTTGATGAGCACCTCTTCAGTAATTAGGAGAGACACATGATGGATAAAAATTTTATAGTTTGCTAGTGATGGAGTATCCACAACTCATCCAGAGTCCACATACACAGAGGTTAACACACAAGAAGAACCTATGGGCTAGCACACTTACGGAGTCTAGACACATCTAAACAGGTGTCTCATGAGGACTTGTGGGTTAGAAACAAGCAGGTAAGGGTTCCAGGAACTCCACCATGACTATAAAATGAACCCCTAGAGTACTTAACATTCCATTTGGGTTGTGTGAATCAATTAGGTTTAGTGAAGCAGGTGATACCTGGATGACGTATAGGGAGAAAGTCTCCAGGAAGAAGTTGTGTTAGGTAACCTCCCAATGTATTATATTGAGGAAGAGGAGGAACGTGGTAAGGTTGACTGACCAAGTATGTGCATTGAGAAAGTTAAAGTATCAAAGCAACATCAAATTGTAAGAATTCACAACCACTTGGTGCCGCAGCTCTATGTTTCAAGTGTAAGACAGAGTGAATGGTGCAGATGTGTTGATGGTAAAGGGAAGTAGCATTAGATAAGAAGAGAGACTGGGGAGGAAACCTGGAGAATAATAGGAGGAGAAGACATAAGAAGTGAGTTTTCCAGCTGAGGCAGAAAGTAGTTGACTAATATGGAGTTGTGCCTCATAGGAAAATAATAATTGCGATTAGTTTTATAAACAATCCCTTCAGCTGGGAAAGTTTGTGGGTGGAAGAAAGCATGAAATTATGATTCACTGAAGAGGAACGTGCTTCTTACTGAACTGAAACAATGATGCACTTTAAGAAAAAAAAACGCAAAGGCTGTTCTAGGTCCATTTGCTGCCATAGGAGAGTCAGTCAGTCCATAGGTACCACTGAGGGGAATCTATAGTGTCTGGGGCAACATCATCTCCAACATGCAGGATAAAGCCATCATGAACACTGATCTATTGGATTGAAGCTGTGGCATTTGAGATGATGTCACTTCTAGGGTAAAGTTTCAGGAACAAGGTGACCTTGATTGAGATGTAGGATTTGGGTTGTCTTGTGGGTTGGGGTTGTTGGCCATAGCATCTGTCATTCTGTTTGAAACTATGGTTGAGAGGCTTTTGTTCACAGTGGAAATTTATAATCAAAATGTATATTCAAATAGGATTCCCCTGAAAAGAGCTGCTCTTCTTGTATCTTACTTATAACTTTTTCTTGAAAGTTCACTTTTAATATGAAAATATTAATATAGACCCATATGCTTATATATGTACACCTACATTCATGTGTTTCAGTCAGTTAAATCTACTATAATAACATTCAGTTGACTGTAGGGCTTAAACAACAAACAGTTGTTTCTCTTTGTACTAGAGGATGAGAAGTTCAAGACCATATATGTGAAACTTCAGTCTCTGCTGAGACTCACCTCACTTGCACATAGACACACTTGCATTATGTCCTCACAAGGTAAAGGATGACTGAGAAGAAGCAGGCTCTCCTATATCCTCTGTGGAGTTCAGAGTAAGGAGTAATCACCAATTCTATTCACCAGCTGAACTCTCATGACCTAGTTATATAGAGAGGAATCCACCTCCAAATGATAGCGTGCTGGGATTTGACATGTGCAATTTGGGAGAAACAAGTTTTTTGTGCATAAGGTAGTAGACAAGCATCAGTTATGACAGTGGAGCTTTGGAAACATAAGAAAAGTGTCATAAGCTTAAGCTTGTCACCTGGATTAAATAGTTTATTTCAGGTGTGTGTATGTATATTTTATGTTAATTATGTATTATATACAACATGTTTATAGAAAAGACAAAGAGAGAAGAAAGTGAGAATGTAGATCAATTAAATTTAGTTGTAAGTAATGACATATACAAGATGCCACACAGGGTTTTAAATATATGGATATGTTTGTGTAGTTATGTATTTGAGAATGTGTCAAATTTGAGAATGTGTCAAAACTGCTAAATTTAATACATCAAAGGATGAATTTCTGAACTTTTGTTTACTGGGAACTCATGTGGCAAATTTTAATAGAGCAACCCAGCATTTTGTTGTCAAATGCAGTATGTGATAATTTTAAATTAATTTTTGAACAGTTGCCTTTTCTTGAAGGCAATGATAATTATTAATTTTCAGACATGAGATACAATTTAACATGCCTTGGAAAGTTCTAACTTCTTTAGTTTAATAATAAAATAAATATGTCATTAAATTATAGTATCCTATAATCAGAATATATGAAAGATATAAAAATCTGTGCTTGGAACGATCAGGGACCTTGATGTAGATCTGCTTCCATTCTTGAAAGGGTTAACAGTCGTCACAGAATCAACACTGTCCCACAGTGAAGCATGAACCTAATTAGTCTTATAAATAAAAACTAGGAGTCAAATATTGGGGTAATAACCTGAAAGACCAGAGAAGCAGAGGAGCAGCCACCAGTGACTTTTTACCTCTCTGGACCCAAAGGGCCAAGATCCTGTCTCCACCCCACCTTATCACTTCCTCTCTCTACCTTGTGCTGAGATTAAAGGCATGAGCTTCCCAAGTGCTGGTATTAAAGGCTTGAGCAACCACCGCCTGGTCTCTATGGTTAACTAGTGAATAGCTCCGCCCTCTGATCTCCAGTCAAGTTTTATTTGTCAGAACACAAACAAGATATCACAGAACACCACCTATCATCACTGTTGAAGCATGTTGAAAAATAAAGTGATTAGGATGTATGGTGAATTATGCAGACAATGAGCCATAGTTCAATTTTATTTGTAATGAATACTGCAGAGTGGAATCAAGGAATGTGTAGCTTCCACATGGCCAGAACAATAGTACTGAGATACAATAAAGGGCATAAATTAAATGATTATGCATAAATGAATAGCTTTTAAAATCATTTCTATATATGCTCACTGTAATAAGACATCCTTTTTGAAATATGTGGTACATTATCTGTAGTTTCTCTACTACACAACACCAAGAAAAAAACGCTTACAGCTTTCCAACTATGACTAGACACACATCAGTGAAACTGCTCAGCATTTCCTCCTCTCTGTGATCCTCAGACTCTGGGTACCAATACTCTGCTCTCAAGGTCAATGAGAACAACATGTTTTATTTTCCACACATGAGTTTCTTTCCACAGAAAAGCAACACCCTTCTATGTTCTAATTGTATCACTTAACACTGTGACCTCCAGTTCTATCTTCTTCACAAATGTCAGGCCTTCACTTTAAATAGTTGAATAGTGTTCATTTTGTATCTGTGCTCTGTTTTCTTTGTTCGTAAGTTGATATTGCACTTCGATTGTTTCCATTTCTTGGTTACTGAGGAAAGTGCCACAGTAAACATGGAATGAAGATGACTCAGACAGAATGATTGCATGCCTTTGGGTACCTATCAAGAAGTCGAACTGATAGGTTGTCTACGGCAGTTCTAGTTTTAGTTTTTTGATAAACTTACATTGTTTTTCATGATGACTACACATATTTATATTTATACTAACATGGAGCAAACATCAATGGTGAGGTATTTCAACTCTAATCATTACACACTAATATTTTTCTCTCTTTCCCTGTACAGAATCTCTTATTCCAATAGTTACTATGATGTTTAATTCTTAATTACATTCCTCTCTATGTATATGAAACTGTTGCTCAAGTTAAATGTAAAAAAGGAAGTTAGTGTTTCAAGACAGTTAAAGTTGACATAATGTATATCATGTGGAACATTATGTGACATATACTTTACGTATAGAATGCGGTTTTACAAGACAAAATATTCTTTCCCTAAGCATAAATAAGATTAGATTTGTGTGGAATTCCAATCCACTATCTATTATTTAAGTAATTAAACATCTGAATGGTTATGTACTCGTAAAGGTGATAAGTCTGAACAATTGTTACGTGTGTCTCCCTTGCATCATTTGTTCTTGAGAGTTGTTTTAGTTGATTACTGATTTCTATCTTGCATTATGAAGCAAGTTCCCCAAAGGAAACAATTTTTATGCCCTTGTCTCCTTTCAGAACACAGAACTTGTTTTCTGTTTCCTGTGTGTTCCAGATTAAAGACAAGTAATCAGAAAGTAGAAATCATGCTTTCTACCATAATGCTTCAAAACCCAATATATTTCTGATGTGTACTCCACCTCATCATTGCCATCTAATTTCTCATATATATATATTGAAAATATTTATCTGGCAGATTATGACTTTTTTCATACTGTTTTATGCTATCAGAATCTTCTGTCTCTATATAACAAGATGTTCAAAGGATTGAATTCTCAATACCAGTGTCCTTGTAATTAATTTCTCATCGACATGATCATTAGAACACTAGATCAGTACACTAATGTAAAGTCTTTACTTTTTTATCATCCAAATATCATCAGCCCATAATGGATAATACACTTGTTTTAATTCAACTTCACTGAGGTCAGTCAGCTTTCTGACAACTAAATTTTGGCCATTGTGTGGCTGGCTCTTCTTCTGATAACATGTTCTCCCTATTGAACAAAGAACTAAGCCACAATTAAATCATTCTCTGTTGCAATCCATTCAACTGACAATTTGATCTTATACTTTAGCTGAAACTCAAACTTTTACTTCAATGTTTTAAAAGTCTGAACATCTTGTATAAAACTCTATAACACAACTAAATAGAATTACAAAATTGCATGAACTACCATTATGTCAACATTACTGTCTCTGACACTTACTATCAATTGACATCTTCTATGGTACTCCCTAAAAAAAATGATGCTTAAGATTCAGGGGATGAGGATTTGACTAATAAACTATCACATATTCAACAATTTTTAATAAAAAATATGTGAAGTCCAATAATACGATTTATAGTTCTTACATTGTTGTCATCAAAAGAATTATGTTTTTACTTCCTAAACTTTTTGGATTTTAAAACCAGCATTTATAGACATTGTCTTAGCAACAGCAGTAGTTATTGAGACCATTGTTAGTATTTGCAATTGATCATATTAATGAACACACATATTATAAAATAATGAACTCTGAACATGTTAACTGAGTTTCAGCTAATATCTGTCATTTAGAAGTATGCTTATTTACGTTTATCCATTTGTTAAGTATTATTTCCAACTGATAGTGACTGGTTTTACTAGTGGTTCATAGACAGTTTTGAATATTGCCTGTTATCAATAATCTCAATAGTATTTAAAGTTTCCAATTCTGCTTGTACTTTTATCAATTTGTAATTTTGCAGTATTCAGAAAATAGAAGCCAGATGTGATTTACCTATAATACTGGCCCTTGAGAAGCTGGGGTAGGAGAATCTTCAGTTTAGGCTACATGTAGAGATCTTGCTTTCTTAAATGTGTGTGTGTATGTGTGTTGTGTGTGTGCGTGTATACACAAGAAATACTCTTAAGAGTTCCATCTATTAAGTAGGAAAGTGACTCCCTCCAAACCTGATATTTATCTTTTCTCTTTATTCCTACTGTCTAGGCAGAGTTTTATTCTATTCCCTGCTCCAGGCTAATTGCTCTGCCTTTACTTTGGATATATCATTTTTCTACCACCAAAGGTAAATTTCTATATCAATCTATCTTGTCTTCATAAAAGCCACCATTCAATTGGCTTTCTACACATTATTGCCTCTATCTTTTCTAATTATCAAGTCTTAGATGTCTCAACAAATCTTAGCTTTGTTGGACCCATCACTTTGTTTTAAAATCTTTAAATTGATGTATCTCACTTAAAAATTGATAGATGAGGCAGGCATCAAAACCCAAGCATATCCACTGAGCACTTTGGAAGTGGAGGCAGAAAATTTTCTGTGAGTTGGAGGCCAGGCTAAGTCACAGAGTGAGTTCCTAGACATCTTGAGCCACAGAGTCAAGACATTGTCTCAAAACAAATCTATAAATAAATAAATAAATAAATATCAAAGCTCAACATTTTCATAAAACAAAAAGAAACAATGAAAAATAATATTCTCACCGGGCGGTGGTGGCGCACGCCTTTAATCCCAGCACTCAGGAGGCAGAGCCAGGCGGATCTCTGTGAGTTCGAGGCCAGCCTGGGCTACCAAGTGAGTTCCAGGAAAGGCGCAAAGTTACACAGAGAAACCCTGTCTCAAAAAACCAAAAAAAAAAAAAAAAGAAAAATAATATTCTCAAGTAAAACTAGATGAGGTAGTAAATAATGAAAGAATAAAAGGTTGATATTAGTTAGCAGTCAATAAATTTTTCCTAAAGAAATATTGGATTATAAGGATTCAATATAGTTACACAATTTAAAAACTTTTCAGTTTCATTGTAGCATGAATCTTAGAGAGTCTTATTAATAAAACAAACCCGGAGTCAAGTATTGGGGTGGACACTGGAAGGTCAGACAGAACAAGCCACAGCTAACCTCACCTGGCCAACTTCTCAGCTGATCTTTTTACCTCAGACTGGAAGCTTCTGAGTCCTCATCCAGAATGAATCTCAGCTGAACTGCTGCTAGAAGCCTGAAAGCTTAACCAGCCAAATGCT
>CABHPQ010090408.1:0-13462 GCA_902168405.1 Peromyscus aztecus
AAGAATAATAGGATAAATGGGTAGATCACTGAATCTACACTAAAAAGAAAAAGAGGAAGATATAAAAATGACAAAAGGTAGATTACTGAATCTATTATGAAAAGAAAAAATACTTTTAAAAAGGAATTACTTGTTTTAAATAAGATAAGCAATGAAATTTTTGTCTGAATTTGTCAAATGTTACTGGACTGGACATTGTTATATATTAATGGAGTTTTTTGTCTGAATCTGTCAAATGTTAATGGACTAGACATCGTTAATGTAATCTTGACTGTGTATATTGTATTTACTTATTGGACATAATTTTTCTTGTATTAGTTATAAGCTTTTTTTAAATTTTAGACAAAAAAGGGGGAATGTGGTGGTATTGTGTTCCCCAAGATATTGTGCACCCTAATAAACTTATCTGGGGTCAGAGACAGAACAGCCACTAGATACAAAAGCTAGAAAATGGTGGCACTCACACCTTTAATCCTAGCACTCCAGAGGTAGAAATCCCTCTGGATCTCTGTGAGTTCAAGGCCACATTGGAAATGGCCAGGCATGGTGACTCACGCCTTTAATCCCAGAAAGCGAGCCTTTAATCCCAGGGAGTAGTGGTAGAAGGCAGAAAGGTATATAAGGCGTGAGGACCAGAAACTAGTAGCAATGGGCCTGGTTAAGCTTTTGGCTGGTTAAGCTTCAGGCTTTCGAGCAGCAGTTCAGCTGAGAGCCATTGGGATGAGGACACAGAAGCTTCCAGTCTGAGGAAACAAGACCAGCTGAGAAGTTGGCCAGGTGAGGTTAGCTGTGGCTTGTTCTGTCTCTCTGACCTTCCAGCATTTCATCCCAATAACTGGCCTCAGGTTTGATTTTATTAATAAGAACTTTTTAAGATTCCTGCTACATGTTAGTTTAGTGGGAAAATTTAACATAGGCTAAGGTAGGATAAAATGTTGCCCCTGCCTCTGATAAAGCAGAGGCTGGAGAGGATTAAAAATAAAACAAGCAAGTGTCACAGAACACATGATTTTCTACTGAGGAGTCATATAGACTGTGGCTTAGGTTAATGATTAAGGAAAACAACTGAGTCCCAGTAATCCAGCTAGCTTTAATTCTTTTAATCTTAATGTTGGGAGATGTGTTCACAGTTTTCAGAGTGCATCATAGCTAAAACAAAACCTTAAAATAACTTCAGGTTACATCAGATGTTTTGATAGTAGCTTTGAGAAGAAAAACCCTAGAAAACAATATAAAGTTCACAAGGACACATAGCTGAGTTATAGATTCATTAGATTAGGTTAAAAAAATACTAAGCAGCCCAACTGCTACTAGCTGACATATTTTCTTGCTAGGGTTGGTTGATGATCAAAGGTGAGGATTAATTCCTTGTACCCATTTGTATTTTTTATTAAGAAATTTTCTATTCATTTTACATACCAACCACAGATCCCCTTCTCTTCCCTCCTCCCACCCCCAACCTTCCCCCCAACCCACCCCCAATTTCCACCTCCTCCAAGGCAAGGTCTCCCATGGGGAGTCAGCAGAGCCCGGCACATTCAGTTGAGGCAGGTCCAAGCCCCTCCTCCCTGCACCAAGGCTATACAAGGTGCCCCATTGTAGGCACTGGGCTCCAAAAAGCCGGCTCATGCACTAGGGATGGATCCCAATCCCACTGCCTGGGCCCCCCCCCAGACAGTTCAAGCTAAACAATTGTCTTGCCAATCCAGAGGGTCTAGTCCAGTCCCATGGGGGCTCCTCAGCTATTGGTCCACTGTTCATGTGTTTCCACTAGTTTGGCTGGTCGTCTCTGCCTTGTACCCATTTCTGCCCTCAATCTTCTGATATAAAAAACTATTGATGAGTGGGTATGCACCCTAAAGATTTAAAGTAGAGCTGGCTTATTGTTTTTCATGTATAAAAGTTTAAGTTTGTGATTACCTTTCAAGATAAGTAATAAAGTGATTGACTCTTTCTTTGTAACTGCAATATGCAGCCTGCCAGTAAAAGATGGCTGAGAAAAATATCCTGCTTGCTCACACTCTGTTAATCTATAACAAGTTTCTTAGATGGGAATGTATATGGAGTAGAAGAAGAGACAGGTACTCCTGTGTGGCTAAGTACAGTTTACAGAAATAGGTGAAGAGAGCATTGAAAAGACACACTTGTCCAAAAACAAGCTAGTAAGGATTTAATGAGAAAAGACATCTCCTTAGAACACATATCAGAGTTCTACTGTGGAAAATGACAATTTATTTTTCATCTATTGAATCATCTTTCTCTTTTTCCTTTTCAGGAACTATACTTACCATGTCAGTGTCTGAAACAGGGCCAAAACTGGTCACATAGATGTCTGTCTTCACTTCAGTCACTGCATCTGAGTGAAATAATATAGAAAAACAGAATGTCAAGAAACAGGATTTCCTTAGATCAGAAAGTGCAATGCAGATGTACTCTAAACTATAACCAGCTTGCTATTTCTGAGGAGTATCTAACATTGTCACATACCCCTCTCCTCAAAAAACCCTACTTCTCACATGTGCTGTTCCTTCACAGAATACAAAGTAGGTTCAAGTATAATTTTTACACTTTTAGATAACACTGAAAATGACAGTGGAATTCCAAACATCAAAAATTAGAGGAAGCTGTTAAAGATGCCTGATATATATACCTGCTGGCCTCTCAATGGCTTACCCTTACCTGTGGTAGCTTAAAATAGTGCAAAATCTAATGCTCACCTACATGTAGGAACACAGGATGGTGGCATCCCCACTTCCCTAAAACTGAAGCAGGGAGGGGAATGGCAAATGTTTCCAGAGATAGTAAGTTACTGGAACAATTAATATCTAATCCCATGGTGAGCATGAATACAAATACACATTGTTGTGGTGTTGCCACCAGACTGAATAGTCTAGGATGATGATCCCAAGGAGGACAGTTGCTCAACCATCAAAGTCTATCCACAGTGGACACCGTTAATGGAAAAAAAAACTTTTTTTTGGAGCTACCTGATGTCACATGATATACATACATCAGTTTTCTAGATATCTGGTTCCTTGCCTGCCTTCCCACCTAAATCCAGAACTTCTGGTGGGGACCATTCATGTGTAATTCTTAAATTTTTAATTATTTAATTATTTTACTCATTTGCTTTTTTTTTGTTTGTTTTTTAGGCACAGATTCTCTGCATAGACTTGGTATCCTGGAACTTGCTCGGTAGACCAGGCTGGTCTCATATTCACAGAGATCCACCCACATCTGCCTCCTGGGTGCTGGGATTAAAGGATTATGCCACCACCACCCTGCTATTTGCTTTGGTTCTTTATTTTGTTTTGTTTAATTTTTGTTTTTGAGATAGTGTGGTGATATTTTATTTGTGCTGAAATATGGTGATATTTTATTTATATGTTAATAAATAAAGTTTGCCTAGAGATCAGAGGACATAGATAGTTAGCCATAAACAAAAGTCAGGCGGTGGTAGCACACACCCTTAATCTGATCATAAGGACACAGCCAAGCTTGATGACACACCTTTAATCCCAGTACCAACCATAGAGACCTGGAGGTCTGTACAGACAGGTAGTAACAAGGAAGTGAGGTGACTGGGCTAAGAGCCAATGAGAAGGCAGAACGGCAAGGCAATAAAGGTGCAGGTTAGACAGGAAGAAGCTGTTCTCTTAAGGAAGCTACAGCAGCGTGGTAAGCTAAGGTTAGCTGGTGATTCTCACTATTTCTATGATCTCTACGACTTTCACCCCTGTATTTGGTTCTGTGTTTCTTATTTAATAAGGCTGTTTAGAAACTCTTCTACAATTGGTACTCATGTGGCAAGAAATCATTAAAAATCGGTTTATGGCCTTATAGGCACCTGGCCTGGCTGAGCTACAAACAATGTGGCTACATGCAGCTGGAGCTGCTTTTGGCCAGATCTCCAACTCATAGTGGCTGGAGCTACAAGGGGGCAGAGCTGCAAGCAGCTAGACTGCCTGTGGGTTTACAGACCCCTGGCTCAGGCCCAAAATGGCTCAGGCTAGAACAGGTGGCTGGACATTAGCTTTTAGCTTTTTTTTTTCTTCTCCTAGTAGGTAGTATGTTCTTCTCTCTCTCTCTCTCTCTCTCTCTCTCTCTCTCTCTCTCTCTCTCTCTCTCTCTCTCTCTCTTTCTCTCTGGATTCCCATCTTGGAATGCAACCACACTAGGTGGCTGCTTTGAAATTCCCTCAGACTTCTACTGTTCTACGCAGACTTGGTAAGTCAATTAAGATATCAGATATCTTAAAGGGAGAAACTAGTTAAAAGAGAAAACTTTTTCCCATATTAAAAAATAGGAAATATCTTTACAATGTAAGGAAATTGGTCTTTGTTTGATAACACATTAGGTAGTCTGAAAATGGAAAAATTACATGAGATAATTAATGTTGATGGGATGTATATAACATCAATTGTGCATATTATTTGTTTAATTATCCTTATTTTACTATTAAAAACATTGGTCAATTTAAGTGCCAAGATAAAAGCTTTAGAAAAACCTGTTAAAATGAATGATGGAGAAATTGAGACCCAGAAAGAAGAATTTAAAGTTAAAATTATATCGGGATTGAATTATAAGGTTACAGAGAGACAGCCTGTTTTCAAACAATCAAACTTAATTTATCCAGTAGCCATACAGCAACTACCTGATCAAGGGCATGTACAAGCTAACTGAACTCCAGTGGAAATGTTAGATTTGAGGAGATTTAAGAAAGCTACAGTATCCTATGGCATGGATTCTCCATTCATAAAGCAAATGTTAAACTCATGGTCAACTTGTAATAGAATTATTCTTCAGGACTGGAAAGAATTGGTAACAGCTGTCCTGAGGCTGGAGCACAATTACAGTGGCACACTTGGTTTAAGGACAAGGCTAAAACAGTAGAAAAACAATGTAGAGCTAGAGGTGTGGAAATTTCCCAGGATCAGCTTCTTGGAGAAGGCAAAAATGCTGATGTACAAAGACAATGTTTATATGATAACCAAACCTTAAATTGATGCCCCATGGCAGCCATGAATGCATGGGACAGAACTGAGGAAGCAGGAAAGAAAATTGAATCATTCACAAAAGTTATACAGGGCCCCAGAGAATCCTTCACAAATTTCTTTCAAAGGCTGTCTTCAGCAGTAAATAGAATGATACCAAATTCAGAAGCTAGACAGATAATAATTGAATCTTTGGCTTTTGAGAATGTGAATGCAGCCTGCCAAAGAATAATCAGACTGTTAAAGGCAAGACTTGCATGCTTAGAACATAGGATTGGGGACAAAATTAATGTTGAATCTCATGACCATGATCATATGTAGCTAGCAGAAGCAATTTCAAAAGGTTTGAGGAAAGATGTCAGATGTTTTGGATGTAGAAAACACGGTCATTTGAAAAGGGAATATAAACAGGGCATTCCCATAAAGAATGTTTATTCAAGGAACAAGGGCAACAGAATGCTCCTCCCTTTTGTATTATGTAGAAGGTGTGGTAAGGGTAAACATTGGACCAATAAATGTAGTTCACAAGGGATAGACAAGGTAATCCTTTGCCTCTGTCCTCAGGAAACTCCCAGAAGGGCCTCAGGCAGGCCCCCACAGCAAATTCAGCTCAGACCTTCCTGCCATCATAGAATAAACCCCTACTCAGAGCAATTAAATAACCAAATGCCTATTGGAATAAAACAGGCTGCTCGGGGTGATAGAACCACTATAGCAGAGAGAAAAGGAAATTCAGAAGAACCCATAAAGTAAAATTTTTGGCAAACTTCTATAAATGAACAAAGACCAAATTAAAAATACGAATAAATGATATTATCTTGGACAGTTTAGTAGACACAGGTGCAGATGTGACAATAATTGCACCAGAATTTTGGCATCGAAATTGGCCTCTTCAGGAGGTAAATGTTCAGCTGTTAGGGATTGGAACATTATCTCAAGTGAAACAGAGTGCAAGATGGCTAGAATGTATAGGTCCAGAAGGACAGAGAGGTAAATTAAAGCCATATGTGGCTAATATAGCTATGAACTTACGGGGCCATGATCTATTACAACAATGGAATACTCAGATTAACATTACTCCAACCTCAGAAACAAATCATAAACTAACACATGTTTCTGAGAGAAATATTAGAAGATTTTATTTTAAAGAGTGGTCACCAAAACAGGACACAACAACTGCTGATCTTCCAAAGACACCAACAGCGCTAACTTTAAAATGGTTAACAGACAAGCCTGTGTGGGTTTGGCAATGGCCTTTAACAACAGAGAAACTGCAGGCCTTGGAAGAGCTGGTACAAGAGCAGTTAAATGCTCAGCATATGGAAGAATCTACCAGCCCTTGGAATTCTCCTGTAATTGTTATTAAAAAGAAAAAATGATAAATGGAGAATGGTAACAGACCTAAGAGCAATTAACAAGGTAATTCAGCCAGTGGGCTCTCTACAATCTGAAATTCCTTTGCTTACTCTGTTACCTAAATGATGGCCTCTTGGTGGCACACACCTTTAATCCCAGCACTCGGGAGGCAGAGCCAGGTGGATCTCTGTGAGTTCGAGGCCAGCCTGGGCTACCAAGTGAGTTCCAGGAAAGGCACAAAGCTACACAGAGAAACCCTGTCTTGAAAAACCAAAAAAAAAAGATGGCCTCTTGTAGTTACTAATTTAAAAGACTATTTTTTCTCAATACCCTTACCAGAAAAAGACTTGCCTTCACAGTGCCTACTTATAATAATTCTCAACCAGTTAAGAGATATCAATGGAGGGTCCTCCCACAGGGAATGTTGAATAGCCCAATCCTATGCCATATTTTGTACAACAGCCATTGGAAGTAATACATCAAAAATTTGCTAAATCTATAATTTATCATTATATGGACACTATTTTACTAGCTGACTCAAATGCAGATACTTTAGAAAGAATGTTTGAAGAAGTAAAGAAAGTTTTGCCTTGTTGGGGATTACAAATTGCTCCTGAAAGGATACAAAGAGGAGATTCTATTAATTATTTAGGAAATAAAATAGGTCTACAAAAAATTAGACCCCAAAAGGTACAAATTAGGAGAGATCGATTACAGACTCTTAATGACTTTCAAAGATTATTCAGAGATATTTCCCATCTACAAACTGTGGTTGGGGTAAAAAATGATGAACTGAGTAATTTGTTCAAAACCTTAGAAGGTGACAAGGATTTAAATAGTCCAAGAGAATTACCTGTTGAAGCTGAGAGAGAATTGGCCTTGGTGGAAAAGAAAGTACAGTAAGGACATGCAGATCGTGTGAATCCAAAGCTTGATTGCATTTTGGTTATTTTATCCTCTAATTATTCTCCTACAGGAATTTTAATGCAGAGGGAAGATATATTGGAATGGATATTTCTACCAAATAAACAGAGTAAAAGATTAAAAACTTATGTGGAAAAGATCTTTGACTTGATTTTGAAAGGAAAATTGAGACTTCATCAATTAGCAGGAATAGACCCAGCAGAAACTGTAGTACATTTAACTAAGGATAACACTGACAAATTATGGGCAGAAAGTGAACCTTGGTAAAGAGCTTGCAGTAATTTTTTGGGAGAGATTAACAGCAAATATCCCAAAAGTGATAGAATTCAACTTATAAAGAGAGCTGATTGGATTCTGCCTCAAATTGTTTGGGAAACACCCATATCTGGAGCCTGTACATTTTACACAGATGTAAATAAACAAAGAAAGTCAGGTTACAAGTCAGAAAATTTAAGTAAAGTAGTTCAAAGTCCTTATAATTCAGTTCAAAATTGGAATTGTATGCTATTCTGTTGGTACTAAGGAATTTTTCTGAACCTCCCAACATAGTTACTGACTCTCAGTATGCTGAAAGAGTGGTATTACATATTGAGACGGCAGAATTTATCTCTGATGAGTCAGAATTAACTTTGTTATTTATTCAGTTGCAAGATATAATTAGGAATAGGAAGCATTCTTTATATATAACTAACATCCAATCCTATACAGGTCTGCCAGGCTCTCTAGCACAAGGTAATGATGAGACAGATAAACTATTGATAGGAAATGTGCTGGAGGCCACATAATTTCATAAAAACATCATGTCAATAGTAAAGGTTTATAAAAGGATTTTTCCATAACCTCACAAGAAGCAAGGAAATTATAAGGAAGTGTCCTACTTGTTCTTTTTACATTCAAATCCCACTATCAGCAGGATGTAACTCAAAGGGTACTAGAGGAATGAAATCTGGCAGATGGATGTGTTTTACTTTGCATAATTTGGAAAATTGAAATATATACAACACACCATTGATACTTATTCAGAACTTCAATGGGCAACTGCTCTGAGTTCTGAAAAAGCTGTTTCCTGCCATTACTTCCTGGGATTAAAGATGTGTGTCCTTCCTAAGCAAAGACATGAGATCTCAAGTGCTAGAATTAAAGGTGTGTGCTACCACTGCCTGGCTCTGTTTCCAGTGTGACCTTGGACTCACAGAGATCCAGACAGATCTCTACCCCCAGAGTGATAGGATTAAGGGTGTGTGCCACCACTGTCTGGCCTCTATGTCTAATCCAGTGGCTGGCTCTGTCCTCTGATTCCTAGACAACTTTTATTTGTTAGAGCACAAATAAAATATCACTACATTTCCCCATTTTTGTCTAAAATAATAAAAGAAGTTTATAACAAATATAAGAAAAAACTATATACAATAAGTATATAAAATATATAGTCAAGAATTACATTAACCAAGTCCAGTCCATTAACATTTGACAAATTCAGACAAAAAAAATCTTTTATTTATCCTATGTTCATGAGTCGAATTCAAAATTTGTTTATAATATACAAAATCAAATCAAATGAAAATATTTAAAACTAGTAGTTGCTTTCTAAAAGTAGATTCAATAATCTTTTATCTTATCATATCTATATCCTCTCTTTTTTCTTTACAAAGTAGATTCAATAATCTACCCTTTTATCCTATTATTTCCATATCTCTTTTTTTCAGAGTAGATTCAATAATCTACCTCTTATCTATATCTTCTTTTTTCTTTTTCTTCTTTTTTTCAAACAAGAACCCTGAATCTAATCTCCTTGTTCAGCTTTTTTTATGACCATTATCAATTAACAACTTGTACCAACTATCCTAAACAAGGACAATTATCCATAATCTCTTGAATGACCAAAAACCACCCATTGGTAATGTGGGCATCATTTTCTTAAAATCACTTCCTGCTGTCTGGAGGCTACAGCATCATTAGAGATCCTGAAAAGAAAATTTTGGGGTTAATTGTTAAGTTCTAGGACAGTTAGCTCTATCATTTATTGTACAGTCTCTGCTTAATGGGAAAGCACAGGGCTTGTGTTAAGTCCTTGTTCAAGTAGTCTGTGAGGCTGGATCATCTCAGCTAGCCATCTCAAAATTGTCCTGAGCAGTTTGTAGTCCAAAGCTGATCTTTGGATGGTGTTAATCAGCTTAATGGCTTTATCATACTACATGAAATCATCATTGTTCGATCCCATCATCTTTTTGGAGACTTCAGATTGGTTGTTAGGTGTGGTCATGGTTCACTGCAGAAAATCTTTTTCATGCCTCCTCTGTGGTTTGGAGCAATATCAATTGTATCTGTGGCAGAATTGTGTCTCACAGCCAGTCCCAAGTTCACAATACAACAGGTTCCATTTTCTTCACCAAGATATTCTTTGATTTCAAATCTCTGTGAGCAATAGCTGGCTTTCCTTGGGTACCAACAATCTCTGTGTGAAGATGGGCAAGACCACTTGCCATGGACAGAGTGAGTTTGATCATCCCTTCCATTGAAATAGTGTATCTATTCAACTAATTAAAAAGGGATCCATGCTCATTGTAATCTGACACCAGCCACAGCTGAGTCCATGTGCTGTTGTCTTTGTTGTCTCCTGCTATAAATCCTAGGATGTTTCCATGGCATAACATCACAGTCTGATAAATCTCTGCCTCTCAGAACCACAAATGTTCTTCCCTAGAAGAGAATATCTTCACAGCAACTTCTCCCTTCTACTTGCCTCACCAAACTTCTCCAAACCGACCTTTGCCAATGCTTTCTTGTAACTCAATGGTCCTGGCAATTGTTCTCTGAACAAGCAGTGGTAAACCCTTTGTCCCTGTAGCAGCGTCACCACCACCACCAACATGATGAGAAGCAGCTGGCAACTGGGAGCAGCAGACAACACCTCCATTTGTGGCCCAGCCCTGGCTGTAGCTTCTCTTCAGCAAGCCTCCCAGACTGGACTTGAACTTGGGATCCTCCTGTCTCTGCCTCCTTCAGCAAATCCTACCAGCATGCGCCACCACAACCAGCTGTATGCAGCTCGGGCCTGAGCTGGGGACTGCAAGGCCACAGGCAAGTGGGTTTTCCATGAATTTGTGTCACAAATGTTGGGCGCCAAATGTAACATGAATTTCTAAATGGTCTAATTAATAAAAAAAATCCTGGAGCCAGATATTGGGGTGAAAGCTGAAAGATCAGAGAAGCAGAGCAAGCCATAGCCAACCTCACCTTGCCAACTCCTCAGCCAATCCTGTTTCTTCAGACTGAAAGCCTCTGTCTCCTCACCCAAAAGAATCTCAGCTGAACTACTTAAAAGCCTCTAGTTCCTTCCAACTACAGGTGGTGGTGGCATTCGTCTTTAATCTCAGCACTTTGGAGGCAGAAGCAGGCAGATCTCTGTGTGTTTGAGTCCAGCCTGGTCTACAGAGTGAGTTCCAGGCAGCCAGAGCTACACAGAGAAACCCTGTCTTGAAAAACCAAAAAAAGAAAAAGAAAGACTGGAGGCAGTATAAGTGCATATGAATGGAAGCCAAATCTGTTCTTCAATGGAGACTGGAAATGATGATATTGAACTGATTCTTTAGGTAGGATATGATATTTGAGGCTATATTTGGATGTAGTATGGGTACAGCAAGCCAGAAATATGTCATAGAATTATGAACTGAGCTCAGTGAGTTTTGGGCCAGGAGTTGTAGATCAGCAAATTCTCAATGAAAGAAAACATTTTAAAATGATCTTATAAGGTGACTTTGGAATGAAGTAAAGGAAAAGGATAACCAAAAAAACTACTTAATGGAGAGAAAAATGGCAAAAAAAACCCCACTAAAATCAAAACAGAACTAACTAGGCTTGGTAGCGCTTACCTAAAATCCTAGCACTTCAGAGGCTGAAGGAGGAAAATGAGTTTTGTTTGGCAATGGAGTTGGGGAGGGGTATATACTAAATAAACCACATAGTGCCATGCTGTCTCAAAAACAGTAACAAGTAAATAAGGCATTATGGCATTTTCATCAATTATTAATAAAATCTCTGAAAACATGTTAAGTACTTACCTTGGCTAGAAGGTAATAAACAGGGAACTATGATAGTAAGCAAAAATTTGAAGGAACAGCCCATGGAGAGGTAAGTCTCCTAATGTCTCACTTTCCTTTATAAGTTTTCTCCAAAGTAGTAACTGCAAGGCGAGGGTGTGGCACAAGTGGCTGAAATTCTGACAGAAACCTCATTATCTTATTAGGAAAAGCAAAAAAATGGATTCCTGTAGGACAGAGAGTGTGTGGCAATTCCAGAATGAAGAATGTCAAGGAAAGTGTTCCAGTAATTCTGCCTATGAATCATCTCAGTTGGGCCCAAATTAAAGGCATCACACGAAAAGGTTTGAGAAGAACATTACAATTTAATTTATCACCTTTATTTCACATGAATTCATGAGCAGCACAAGTATGGAACAGACTCATAGCTTCATGGTAGACTTTGAGAATTTAAATGAATTTGGATTTCCACCATGGCCCTAGACTATCTCCTAAGTGGTACATGTGTCAGATAAAGTGATGCAGCAGATAAAAGTCTTAAAACTTTAAGCAATGAAGACTATCAGTCATAGAGGATAAGGCAGAAGCTGAGTTACTTATCTTCTAAAACAAATGAAAAAAAAGAAACTTCTCCAGAGTACTATAAGAGGACCCAGACTTCATAATAAAATATTTTAAATGCCCTAATTAACAAGAACCAGGGAAATTTTACTAACTATTTGGGGAAAAGACATAAGTTTCAACTATAACATGATCCTGATGTTGAAGGGATCAAGACTTTAAAGTAGCTGTTATAACTATATCCCATGATTTAAATGGAAAGATAAATAGATAGATAGATAGATAGATAGATAGATAGATAGATAGATAGATAGATAGATGATAGATAGATGATATATAGATAGATGATAGATAGATAGATAGATAGATAGATAGATAGATAGATAGATAGATAGATAGATAGATAGATAGATAGATGATAGAAGGTCTTAGATAAGAAACCAGAAAATAACCAAATTAAAGTTTAAAAAATGAAATCATAAAAAGAAAAGAGATTCACTGTCTCAATATTAGAATTGAAATAACAAAAGAAAGTGCCTGTGAACATTAAGGGAAGTTGATGGAAATTGCAGATGATATGGTTAGGTCAATATGTAGAGCATTAATGTACCCAAAGCAAAGAAATTAGTACAGAAAAACATTTATGAAGCCATACATAGACATATCATAACCCTATCAGACTTGTAAATAGAAAAATGAATGAAAATCTAGAAAAAAGAAGATATGGGAAAATAACATTTAATATTTGAAAGACACGTTCACAGAGAACAGAAGACAGGCACATCTTTCACATTTTTCCATAAAATTGCCATCAACTCCAGATTTATTTTTATTTATTTATTAAAAATATAGGCTTATCTCATACAATACATCCCAACCACAGTTTCTCCTCCCTATACTCCTCTAAGACTCCCCCCCACCTTCCCTCTCCCTCATCTACTCTGCCTCCATTTACCTTCAGGAAAGAGCAGGCCTCTATGAGATGACAGCCAAACAGAACAAAATAAGATACAATAAGACAAGGTGAAAGACCTCATACTGAGGCTGGACAACACAACTCAATAGGAGGAAATGAGTCCCAAGAGCAGGCAAGAGAGTCAGAGACACACCTGCTACCACTGTTAGGAGTCCCACAAGAATACCAAGCTAGCAACCATAACATATATGCAGTGGCCATGGAGCAACCCCATGCAGGCCCCATGTTTACTGCTTTAGTCTTTATGAGTCCTGTGAGACCTACTTAGTTGATTTAGTGGGCCATGTTCTCCTGGTGTCCTCCATCCCCAGTGACTCTCACAATCTTTACTGCCCCTCTTCCATGGGGTTACCTGATCCTCAGGGGGGCTGGACCCAATAGAGACCTCCAATTTAGATTCTCTCTCCACATAATGTCTGACTGTAGGTCTCTATATCTGCTCCCATCTGATGCCAGAGGAAGCCTCTATAACGATGACTGAACAAGGAACCAACCTATGAGTATATGAGTATAGCAGAATGTCATTAGGAATCATTTAATTGATTCTTCTCCTCCTCCTCCTCCTCTTCTTCCTCCTCCTCTTCTTCCTCCTCCTCTTCTTCCTCCTCCTC
>CABHPQ010090413.1:0-24218 GCA_902168405.1 Peromyscus aztecus
ATCTCTAGCACCCAGTCACAGGTAACACATCCTCATGTATGTGGCCCCAGTAGTACTTTAGAATGTGTTATATTCTAAATATATTGAATAAATATATTTAATTTTATAATATAATAATTATATCTAGATAAATAAAATATATTGGCAAATATATTACTGGAAATGGTGCTTTTAAAAAGTTCCAAAACATTTGGTTTTTTTTTTCTGTTGACATAATTGTCCTGTACAATGCCTCATCAAAACTTAGTTGGGTCTTCTTAAGAAAAGATATGATAGCACTTCATTTTGATAACTTATAAAATCAGAAAGAAGACCACTCCCTTTATTTACTTATTGTCTCAACCTGAAATGTGGCTTTGGAAGGCCAAGAGAACATCTCAACACATTATCAAAAACTGAATATTATCAAGCGGTGGCTATTATATGGGTATTTTATAAGTTATCTGAAAAGACAGCTCCTATAGTTAGTGTACAAGCACTACCGGCATTATCAACCACATGCTTCTAAGTCAAGGTATGCTGCTCATAGCCCAGCTGTCATGTAAACTGTAGTTCAGCCTCTACAGCACACTTACAAATATCTTCTCTGCTGATCTTGGCCATGCTGACTGGTATAAGATGAAATCTCAAAGCAGTTCTCATTTGCATTTCCCTGACAGCTAAGGGTGTTGAACATTTCATTAAGTGTTTCTTGGCCATTTGGGATTCCTCTGTTGAGAATTCTCTGTTTAAATCTGTACCCCATTTTAATTGGGTTATTTGTTTTCTTGATGCCCATTTTTTTAGTTTTCTATATAATTTAGATATTAGCCCTCTGATGTGCAGTTGGTAAAAAAAAAAAAAAAACAAAAGCAAAACAACACATTTTCCTATTCTGTAGCCTGCCACTTTTTCTGAATGTTAGTTCCCTATGCCATACAGAAGCTTTTCAGTTTCAAGAGGTCTTATTTATTAACTGTTGTTCTCAGTGATTGCACTAATGATGTTCTGTTCAGAAAGTCTTTCCATGTGCCAATGAATTCAAAAGTATTCCTTACTTTGTTTTCTATCAGATTCATGGCCTTGTTCTGGTCTTTTGATCTACTTGGAGCTGAGTTTTGAGCAGCATAATTAAATAACAGCTCCTACTGGCAAAGATGAGGAGTAAAGATTCACCTATTGGTGGGAGTACAAACTTGTACAGCCACTATGGAAATCAGTGTGGTTGTTCCTCAGGAAGCTAGGAATAGATCTACTCCAAGATGAAGCTATACCACTCTTGGGCATATTCACAAAGAACTCTACATCCTACTACTGAGACATTTTCTCAACTCTGTTCATTGTTACCTTATTCATAATAGCCACAAATTGGAAACAGACTAGATGTCTGTCAATTGATGAATGTATAAAGAAAATATGGCACATTTACACAAATGGAATATTACTAAGCTGTTAAAAATGAGATTTGCAGGTAAACCAATAGAATCAGATAAAAATCATCTTGAATGAGGCAACACAAACTTCAAAAGTCAAATATAGTATTATTTGCTTATATGTGGGTGTTAGCTGTTAAGTCTTCAATAAGCAAGCTGTAATCCATATAACCACATAGATTAAGTATAGAATAAGAGACTAGGGAGAAATGTTCAGTTACTCTAGGAAGAGGAAATAGAATCAATAGTTATGTATGGATATGGATGAACTAGAGAGAATCAAATAGGTAGGGTAAAGGAAAGGAAGACTGAGGGAGAGAACATGGAGAGGAACATTGAAAACTAAGGTCTATTTAAGGGATCATATGGAAACCTAATACAGTAGAAGCTTCCTAAAATGTGTACATATATACAGGTAATCTAAATGGAATTGCCAAAGAATGGCAGAGACAACACCCCAACAAGACAACACCAATGAAACCTCTAGTTTCTGGAGTGGGTTACAAAGTTGCTGGACAAAGGAGCCCCATAGAAACCCACAAACCACCCAAGGCCAGGCAATTGATTGCTCTCCACAAACTGATGGTAGAGCTCTATTGGTGAAGACAAAACCTTCAGCAATCAGAGAAGTGGAGCTTGTGCCTACCTAGAACCTTCACCTTTACTGACTAGTGTTCACGGTCCTGGAAAGTACTGTACATGCTACCAGAGGAGAAAGGTAAACACCAATCCAGCTACCAAAATTTCCATCTACAATGGTGAAATCCCTGCAAGATGCACCAGTGTAGTATTGGCACAAAGCTTGTAGGAGTAACCAACCAATATCTGACTAGATTTAAGGCCCACTCCATGAGATGCAACCCATACCAGACACTGCTTGAGTAACCAAGAATCTAATACTGATATATCAGGGACTTAAAGGAAAGACAAATGTTACTGTTCTTCTAAAGAAATATAGCAATAATATGACTGCTAATGACATTCTGTTATATCCATAAATTAGTTCTCACTTAGCCATCATCAGAGAAGCTTCCTCCTACAGTAGATGGGAATAAATACAGAGACCCATAGCTGGACAATGTGTAGTGAGTGAGAGACTTTGAACAATCAGTCCTAAATGGGATGTCTTCATCAAATCCCTCCTTTCAAGGCAGGGTGAAGCCAGTGGAAGAGGAGGCAGAAAGATTGGAAGAGTCAGAGGTGATAGAGGACACCAAGAAAACAAGGTCCTTCTAAATATAGGAGGACCAAATGCACATATGAGCTCACAGAGACCATGGCAGCAAGTACAAAGCCTGCACAGGTCTGGGCCTGATGGGATCCCAAGACTGAGAAAGGAAGGGGACACCTAGCAAGCCAAGTCCACTTGCAAATGAAAAATTAGTTCTCTCCAATAGAGTCTCACTGGGTTTACAAACTACACTTAAGGCCAGGCCCCATGCCCAGCAATAAATGCCCAACACAAAAGTAACTCAATGGTAGTTTTGGCAGTTTTTTGTTTCATAATGCTTTGTCCGTTCTTTTCTTTTTTTCTTTTCTCTTTTTTCTTTTTTACTTTTTACTTTTCTACAGGTTCTTTGCATATATATTATGGCTTCATGTTTTGTAATTTTCTGTGTGCAAATGTATGTGCCTCTTGCATCTGTATGTGTTTCTTGATCTTTTGCTTTTGCTTTCTTTCTTTGTTTTGTTATATTCTGGTTTGTTTTTTATTTTATCTAATTATATTTTATTATTACTTTTTAGTTGCTTGTCTGTATCAATTTGAGAGATTTAAAGAAAGAATGGCATGGGTGGGAGATAGGGAGACTCTGGAAGGAGATGGGACAGGGGAACTCATAATCAGAAAAATAAAAAGAAAAACATGAAATGTGCTCTACGTGAACAAACCGTAAGTCTTTGTAGTGAGTCTGAGATTCCACCAGGCATGGAGGAGTTAATCAAGTTATAAAGTGTAGAGCCCCATAGTCTCATTTGTTCCTTTCCTTTCCACAAAAATAGGCCTTGAGAAAGTTTGACTGACATTTATGATAATTACATTTGGAGATTAAAATAATTTAGGGTTTCACAAGGCTTAAAATTTATACACCATATTGGGCCTCGTGTGATTATGGCTTCCTTCATGTCATTTCAGTAGGGTGTTGAAATCCATTTGATGTGAATGTAATAGTCATTTTAATGGATATTGTTAATTCCTTGTTTTCAGCATAATAGATAAAGGGGTTTTAATTAAATTCATTGTGGAAACACTTATCAGGGGTAAAAAAAAGGTTCAGAAAATTATTATTTTTCTGGCATGACATGTCATGAGCATTGCAAAAGACAGAAAAGAGAGCAATGTCAGAGTGTGGCTGGCATCAGAAGTCAGACTAGCTTCATTGCCCTGGAGATGACATGACAGGCTTCAAACAAGACTGAAGAATAGTGCCAGGCTCTAGGTAAAGCATTCTGCCTTGAAGCTCCACTTTCTAGGAAACCAGCACACTGGAAAAACCCTGCCCTTACTCTTCCTAACCCGATGGAACTCCTGCAGGTCAGATTGTAATTTCTCTGAAAGTCTTCATGGAAAACTGAATTCTGGTTCCTATAAATTTTAGCCAAAATTATGGCAAGAAATACAAACTTTATTCCAGCAGTTTTGGTTCTTGGGCCAGATCAGAAGAACCTAAGCATCAATACCCTTTGAAGGTTCAAGGACATTCCTACTTATATTCCCTGGCTGACTACAGACTTTTAAAACCATTGCTCAATTAGAAAGGAGCTATGAACGTATTAAAAATAGCATTCTCAGGATAAAAAGTCCAACACACATCTGGGGTGCTGGGTGAATTTGAGTGGAAGAGGAATGCCCTGAATTATTAAATTGTTCTGATTTGTATCAAAAAGAATTCTATTTTGGTTGATTACTTCTGTTTGGATCATTCATCTAAAAAACCCTGCCCTTAGTTGTTGTGGAATAATCTTTTTGTACACTGTGAAAATGTGTCACTCAGATTGGTTTAATAAAAAGTTGAATGACCAAGAGCTAGGAAGGATTTTCAGGGCAGAGAGGATGCTGGGAAGAAGAAGGCAGAGATGCCAGGAGATGGCAGAGAAGTAGGATGGCCAGTACAGAGATGAGGTAATAAAGCCACAAGGCAGAAAATAAATTAATAGAAATGGGTTAATTTAAGTTATAAGAGCTAGTTAGAAACAAGCCTAAGCTACCATCTGAGCTTTCATAACTAATAATAAGTCTCCATGTCATTATTTGTGAGCTGGTGGCCCAAAGAAAAATCTGTCTATACTTAGTTTACTTCTCACAGACCTTTGCAATCAGTTCCTCAGTATTGAGAGATTACACTCAAACAGCAAAATCATTTAATATAAGAATGTACTAGAAAGAATGTGCTAGAAGTGCCACTGAAAAGGAAACCATAAATATTTCCAACCAGTATAACACTACCATAAATCAATTCACTTTACTTCTACTGATCTATCAACATTGAGTACAGATGATAAAGCTAAGCAATACAATAATACAGTACGTATTTATGCATGCATATAAACACATAGTTGAAATGCACGTAAGATTTTACTTGATCTTTCAAATGATTATATTACAATTGTAATGAGTCCATATCAATTTTTTGAATTTTCAAAATGATTGGAAGAATTAAGTTGGGGGAGGGAGGTAATGTGATCAAAACATTGTATAATATCTTCATGGAACTAAAATTTTTTTTAAAAAGTAAACAAAAAACAAAAGATAGAAAAAAGATAACTGGATGACTTATATGCAAATGTATTATGGAATTTAGGAATACTCAGAGGCACCTAAATTGGACAATATCTGTGCCATGTCTGACTGGTGAACAATATAGCTAGAAGTCTATGCAAGCTTAAGTTTGATTTCAGATTTTTAGGATTGAGATATATCGAGGAGACCTAGGAGATGCTGGCTAGGTGACTGATATTTTAAGTATAAAAGAAATAATGAGGTCAAATAATTATATCAAGAATGTACATACAAGTAACATTATACATTATATTGACTCAACTGGTTATAGTTAGGAATATATATGCATATATATGTATGCATGCAATAAATATTAATGAGAAAAGAGACAATGAATTTGAAGGAGAGTGGAGAGGGGCATATGGAAGGGTTTGGAGGGAGAAAAGGAAAGAAGAAACATAATTAAATTGTAATCACACAAAAAGACAATAGATAGAACACTTAAAGAAAATGAGTGAAAAATAAGGGAAAATTATGCTAACAGTCTTGGAGACCCAACAAAACAAGGGAAGTGATGGCCAAGTGCACAAACCCACCAGCATGGCAATCGTAGATCCTATCTATGTCTCACTACCACAGAAAAGATGTCCTATGAAAATTTCCTGCTCTTTGGGATTACAATAATTCCAAACATTTCTAGAGTCCCCAATAAGACCTTCCAAATATGATTCAAAGCAATGCTTTCCAGACTTTTCAAACATAACTCTTCAGCATAGCCCTCAGTTTAAGCCAATCAAAATGACCTATTTTCTTCAAAATTTGCATGCCCTATTCAGCTTCTCTGTCTTCATTCACACTGTTTACTCTTCCATGAATTCCCACGTCCCCATGCTAGGCATCTTCACCAGACATCATTCATCATCATTATCCATGGCTTATGAGAAGCTGAAAATAGTCCCAACTGGAGTCACTAACATCAAGAAGAAAAAGAAGGACATTATGACTATTTATTCAGGGTCTACGAATAATCTAGAACTCAACTTGGCAGTGAGTTTCTGTGACTAAATCTCATTTAATCTCAAAGCACCCATAAAAAATCCCTTTAACAGAACACAAAACTAGAGCTCATTCATTCACTTGGTAAATATTTACCAAGTGAATATTATTTGTCAGCCACTTTTCTAGTTGCTAAACAATGGTGAAACAAACAAAGCCCATAGTTTGCTCCCACAAAGAGCTAACAATAATGAGAGAGGCAAACACCCAAAATATAATTGTGTAAACAAATATGTAAAGATGAGAAAGGGCCAGAATAGGCAAATAGATCAGCATAGGGCCCCCCCTTTAAGACAGGAGCATTTATGCTGAGACTTCAAAGATGAGTAGTTAGATAAAATAAGGGGAAAATAGAGGAAGTTTAAAGAACTCATGAATGGTCAGTGTTTCCAGAAATAAATTAACAAATGGGAGAAAAGAGAAATCCATGTGGCTGAATTTGAAGAAATCAGAGGACCAATTTATGTATCTTTGTTGACCATATTCAAAAGCTTAGACTTTAGTCATAAATAGAAAACAATGAGTTACATAGGAAAACTAGCATCAAACACTACTTAGGAAAGTTAAAGCATATAAGGTCAATTCATAAATGGTCTTCCATTTATGAAGATCACACAGGAGGTCTGATGCCCGACATTTTCAGAAAGATTATAGTCTCCATCTATACCAAGTCACAAGGTCTAAATGAAATGGCCACTCCTGGCTTAGCTTAGGTGGACTCAGCTCAGATTTCATAATGGTCTTTGTTCAAATTCAAAGTCTTAGATTTAGATCATCTCTGAAAAGACATAAACCTTTTTGTCATACGGTACCCTAGGAAGACCAGACTCTTTCAAGCATTGAGTGCCTTTTATATCAGCATTAGTAATGGTAAACTCATTTTCATTTTAATTTTCTATCATTGCCAATGGTAAATGTAATTCATCAAAGTATTTGGAATGGTGTTGCTGTTAATATCAGGACTCTCCATTTTGTATTTGCTAGAAATGAACCATAGATACTTTTATAAGGCTTTTATAAGGCTGTAGGGCTGGATTACCTGGATTCCAGATCTGACTCTCCTCTTACTAACTGGACAACTCTGAGTTAGACATTTTCAGACTATCATTTCATCTCTACAATGAGCATAGTGTGACTCATAGGATTGTGTAAAGATTCAATGAGGTAATGTGTATATTCATATATAAAACACTGGCAACAGTACCTAGCACATAATCAATGCTACAACATGATCTTTGTTATTATCAACAGTATGAAATGATTCATAACTTATAGTCTCTCTCTCTCTTTTTAAAAATTGTATCTTCTTGTTATGCAGAGACTCAAGCCTGTAATCATACCACTTAGGAGGCTGAGGCAAAAGGATAGCCAGTTTGAAACCAGCCTGGGATGCACAGGAATGTCTATCTTCAAACAAACTAAAGGTGAAAGTAAAGAAGAACATGGAAAGAAGGGGGAGACAAAGAAGAAACAGATAAAGAACCATCTGTAATTGTTGTTTATCAATGGACTGGCCTTTTCAGGTGAAGAGACCAAAGCACATACATTTTTTTTCATATCCTTACTGAAATATGTAACATTTGTGCTTACTGAAGGCTTCATGACCACTTCTGTGCTTCTGTCCCTATGTGAGAAGTAGGAAAACCCTGGCAAATGGGTTGTTTCCCTCTAGAACCTTGTAATTTTGTATAAGATACTTGTTCAAAGTACCAACTAAAAAACAGTGGTTGGCAAGGTCCTAAAGCTACCAGACAAACTTTTAGGATGACTGCTGATATTATTAAGTCCTCAGCCACCAAAAAGGAGCAAACACAATGCCTTGAGACTAAGTCATCTTCTATCCTTTATTACAGTTACAGTCTCTAAGAGAGTAAGATTCCTGAGAGTCGTGACAACTGGTTCCCACTCCTGAATATTGAAACAGAGACTGCTGTGAGGGGAGGGGCTTCCCTATTTGTCTACTCCACTGAAAACCCATAAAGGTCCCACATAAAGGTGGTGTACATGTAAACTTAGTCATTTACACATATTTTGTACATTTAAAATGTCTTCTAATTTTTATAAAAATATTCTGATGAGACTAAAATATTACTAGATGAAATATTCCCATCAATTAGAAGCTATTTCATAATTCCAGAAATAGTTAGACCAAGAGTAAAGTCTGGCACACAGTCAAAAAGCTGACTGCTACTCACTGCTTTGATCAGCCTACAGTGATGGCATGGGTCTTTTTCTTGAAAACCTTTTAAAACTTGAATTGGGCTTTCTAAAGATGCACATTTTGGGGCTCATTTCTCCCCTCTGTCTTTATGTGAAACTGCTTCCTTCAAACATTTCAAAGGGATTGACGAGTTAATTTCCTTCATGGTTTATTTGGAAATCTGATACAAGTTAGAGACAAAGCAATCGCGCTGGAAAAGAATCATGAGAATATTCATATTACACTGTCTATTCCTTTGGAAAATATGAGCTGAAAAGGCCTAAGGATTCAATCCTTTGCATGATTCATTTGTTACTTTTAAATTGGAAAGCATTTTTAAAATTCATCAATCAAAAATCTTAATTTTTATTGCTCATTTAGACCACAGAGTGACATGTGTTTATTGTGTTAGCTTTGGAACACAATTAAGGGAAAAAATTAAAATCTTCTGTAATAGTTCTACTTACTCATAGTTAACCTTTTGAAGTTCATGCTCATTATACTTTACACAGATACAGCTGAGTGACCTAAATAAAATTGGAATTCTAGTGTACACAATGAACTAAATTTCATCAGGTAGTCTTAAGCATTTGTATCAAGTTTTGCTCTTCTAAAACACAGAATTTCATTACCAATAATAAAACAATTATACAATTACAATTCATTATTGCCATTAAATTGTTTGCAACTATGATAATGGCCCATAAGCACTATGGCATTATTTGGGATTATGCATGACAATCAAATATAAGGCAAACTATTAAAGAATACAAACATTTTAAGGCATATAATATATATGCATAACTTGTGACCATCAAGATCATGCTGGTTTGTTTCCCACTGAAGGCTTACACTAGCTAATTAAGAAAATGTAAAACGCTAAAGTTCCAGCAACTCAAAATAACAATGTCTGCTCTTAGCTCGAACCAAATTAAAAAGAGTAGAAGAATAATAAAGTAAAAACAAAGATGAGGCCGGGCGATGGTGGCGCACGCCTTTAATCCCAGCACTCAGGAGGCAGAGGCAGGCGGATCTCTGTGAGTTCGAGGCCAGCCTGGACTACAGAGTGAGTTCCAGGAAAAGTGCAAAGCTACACAGAGAAACCCTGTCTCGAAAAACAAAAACAAAAACAAACAAACAAACAAAAAAAAAAAACAAAGATGAGACACGATCTAGCTTTCTTAAATTAGTGGGCAGTCTACATGATTCCAAAGTATTTGATTCTCCTAGGGTCCTCACTGCAAGGGCATCTCCTTTCTACTTGTGAATCTTCCATTCATAGTCTTTTAAAAAGTATTATAGGAAACTACTGGTAAGTTGAATCCAAACACTGTGAGCCCACTCTCTTGTTTGTTGTTTGCTGATCAGAAAATATTAAGGATCATAAATCCTGACATAAATATTTAAAGAGAGCTTTATCACTTCAAAGCTTTAAAAATTCAAATTATTGATTCAAAACAGAAAAAAAGGAAAATCTGCCTAGAAAACATCCATAGTTTAACCTTGATCATTTTCCTCCATATTCGGGATGACCAGGGCCTCATTGTCAAAGACTCCACCCACTAGAACAGTCATTTCCAATCTCTCTGCCCTCATTGTTTTCAGATCTTTTTCAGATCTTCCCTGATGAATCATCTTTTCCGAGTTCCTGCTCTCTGCTCCGCTTTCTGATTTGAATTCGACCAGGCGGAAGAGGTAGAGGCTGAAACGCTGACAATAAAAGATGCTGGGAGGAAAAGATAGCAGTCTTTCTAATACCCTGATGAGTAACTAATTGACTCAAATATATGAGCGAAAGTCATGAGAACTAAGAATGTGTGGGCACTAAAGTATGTCATGAGTAGAGGGGATTAGTCCAATGAGTCATAGTGCCATGCTGTTAGAAAATAAGAATTGAATGGAGAAAAGAACAGAGTTGGATTTTTACCTTCTGCTGCAGAAATTTCACCTTTTTCGTGTGGATAAATTAAGCTTTGATATTTTAATATGTGATGTGAGTACATGTATAGAATCATCTAATCTATTCAGTGGTAACATTCCCTGTATAGGTACCCTTCGGAATGAGCATCTGTAAACTAAATGGCACTTACAAATTGTTGTGTGCCATTGGTTCTTGTGAAGAGTGGACTCTGGGAGCAAAGTGGGACCTGTCTCTCAAGAAGGTTTATCTCAAGTGTTCTCCACGACTGCTTGTCCTGGACAAGTTGGTCCCTTGAAACTGCAATAGGGAGAAAAGAGAAAGGTACTAAAAAAAAATGTACCCCTGAGAACAGCTAGAAGGTGAGACATTTCCAACAGAGGTCACTATTGTTTATTCCATCATATAAAAGTGCTTGTGGTGGGAATGACAAGTCTCTTATGTCAGGAAATTATTCTGCCTAGAACTGTAAATGGAGACTCCAGCTGGACTGCTTCAACCGAGCTTTCCAGTCATTTCTGCTGGATGCTGTAAGTGCCCAATCTGATATTCTTTTATTTATCTGCCACTTGCTGTGTATTCTTCTATTTTTATTTGCTACATGCTAATAAACTCACTCATTTGAAACCAAAGGCATTGCTATTATGGATCATTCTCTGAACAGACGGCATCTCCTTCATGAAACTACGGACTAGCCAATAGTTCAAATTTGCCTGTATGAGATAAAAGTATTTCATAGGAGGACACAGAATTTTTTCTCCTTTATATTTATATAGAACTGATGGATGTTCTTTAAGGAAATTGCTAAGTTGGCAAAAGAAAAAAGAAAAAAAAGAGTAAGGGTCTATGAAATAATCAAGAAATAGGGGAAGACAACATACACATTATTTTATCAATAAAGTCTGTTTTTCATTTATAAAACCAGATGATACTCCCCTAGATCCAATATTCTAATTCTGTGTTACCAAGATACACAAATGAACTGTGTGAAATCTGTGGGTCCTACTTGTGAATGCTGCTTTTGATTATCAATCCAACTTAGTACCAGAGGTTATTCAAAGCTGACAATTCATGTAAATTACTAAAGCCAAGACAGTAATCACCAATTGACTGCAAACATTTAAAATTGAGTAGAAAACAATAACCCTATATGTTATTGTTGGGGGTCTGACAGCCATCACCTTCTTTCTAAGAGAACACTGATTTGATTTCTATGAGTAGAAAATAAATTTCAAGGTGAGAATTTCCCTAGACTCATTATTACTCTACAGGAATTATTCCATTCCAGTTCTGTTAGCCAGTGACAATTTGGGAATGGACATCCAAAGTAACTCTAGCCAGTGAGACAAAGCAATTGAGTTCTCAATGGAGGGTCCTGAAAAAATGTTTCCTAGGCTGATAAAAACAAATACAAAAAAAGGAACTACCACCTTGTGCTTGGATGCTACTCAGTGACTATGGAGAGCCAGGGCTGCAGGAGCCAACTTGGGAAAACAAGAGAGCTTTGAGCACACAGGTCACCAAACCAAGTGTGACATGATAGAAAGGCAAACCCTAAGCTGGGAAGATATCTCGTAATACTGAGTGACTTTTGAAAAACCCCGTCTTCAGATTTCTTCTTTAGTAAGACAATTTTTTTTCATTTTGTTATTTAAATTGTCTTCAGTTAAATATTCTATTACTTGGATCTGAGGTCACCATAAGGCTAATACCTGACTAGACATGAGAGTCACTTCTAGGAAGAGAGGGAGACTCTATGCCTGCTTAGGCTCTAGCTTAGTCCCTGTCATAGTTAGCATCAGTTGCCTACATGATATACCTGGGAAGAGAGAACCTCAGTTGAGACATTGTCTCTGTCTGATTGGCCTGTGGATGTATCTGTGGGGCTTTTCCTGATTGCTAAGTGATGTAGGAGAGCCCAGGCAAGTGTGGTGCTCAGGTGTATGAGAAAAGCAAATGGCCAAAGGTAGTGTTGCACAGCTTTAATCTCAGCACTCTGGAGACAGAGGCAGGTAGATCTCTTTGAGTATGAGAGATACACAGCAAGTTCTAAGACAACCCTGTATACATAGCAAGTTCTAGGCCATCCAAGGCTATAGAATGAGACCCTGTCTCCAATAAACACACAGACAAAAACAAACAAAAAAAGAAAAAGAAAGAAAGACAATTGAACATGAGCCTAGACACAGCCAGTAAGCATTCCTCCATGGTCTACAGATGAGTTCCTGAGCTCCTGCCTTAGTGTCTCTTCCTAATGGACTGTAACCTAAGCAAAAACAAGCAAAATACCACCTTTTCTCTCCAAGTCAGTTTTGGTTAGCGTTCAGCACAGCAACAAAAGCCATCTAAAAAAGCCCCCTTCTGTATTGTTGTTCATTGTGTTCATTCCATCTGGACCATCCGTTGTTCTCCCTGAGTGGCTGGACCAACTTCTCTTCCTCTGTGATGCTGTCCTATACTACTCTAGCACTGAATTGCCCCATCACCCTTGTTTCTATATAAACAGCTGCTACTATCATTATTATTGCAATTACAGTCTGATTACCAGACATTATACAAGTTCTCAGTGCCAGGCACTGTGTGAAGTGCATTATGTAGTTTACATGCATCCTGTCTCGTGTTAGGTTGACTTGTTTATTTACAAATATTTCCTTTATTCTCAGTTGTGTCAGGAACCTGTCCATTGATTTTGGTGCTTGGTCATTGTGGTGGTTTGAAGGAAAATGGCCCCCAAAGGGAGTGGGACTATTGGGAGGTGTGGCTTTGTCGGAGTAGGTGTGGCCTTGTCAGAGGAAGTGTGTCACTGTGGAGGCAGGCATTGAGGTTTCATATATACTCAAGCCTCTCTCAGTGTAATAGAGCTCACTTCTTGTCTTCTGATCAAGATGCAGCCAGCTTCATGTTTGCCTGCACACTGCCATGCTCCCCACGATGATGATAATGGACTAAACTTCTGAAACTGGAATTGAGCCACCCGAATTAAACATTTTTTTTCTAAGAGTTGCTGTGGTCATGGTATGTCTTCATAGCAATAGAAACCCTAACAAAGACGGCAATGTGGCTAGATTTGGCTAATAAAATCTGAACCAGATACACATACCACCTGATAGAAGCTTTAAATGCCCTCACAGAATCCCAACTGTTTCCTCATCACCACAACAATAGGATGTCCCAGACAAACTCCTGCTGTAGGATGGTCTGTATGTCAAATTACTCTGATTGGTCAATAAATAAAACACTGATTGGCCAGTGGCTAGGCAGGAAGTATAGGCGGGACTAACAGAGAGGAGAAAAGAGCAGGAAGGTAGAAGGAGACACAGCCAGCCATCGCCAGGACAAGCAGCATGTAAAGATGCCGGTAAGCCACGAGCCACGTGGCAAGGTATAGATTTATGGAAATGGATTAATTTAAGCTATAAGAACAGTTAGTAAGAAGCCTGCCACGGCCATACAGTTTGTAAGCAATATAAGTCTCTGTGTTTACTTGGTTGGGTCTGAGCGGCTGTGGGACTGGCAGGTGAGAGAGATTTGTCCTGACTGTGGGCCAGGCAGGAAAACTCTAGCTACAAACTCCTTTAAAACAAATTCGAGTGTGAGATGACGCATGAAACCTAGCAGAATCGAAGACAGTCAAATTAAACCTCAAATAATCCATAGTCATGTTGTAACAAGAACAAGAAACATGAATGAGCTTTACCCAATCCTTAAGGTGATGGGCACAAACTCATCCATCACATTAGCATTGAATTTGAATCTCATAACAAGGACAAGTTAGAATGATAATGTCAAATATTATTATGATTATTAAACACTGGAGGAAGTCATTGTCAATTATAGGACTGATATCACCCCCCTCACATAATAGATACCTATGTCTCTTTCTTCACACTTAACTACTTAAGAACAAGGAGTTAACGTTTTTCTTTCCCAAACACCTTACACATTGTCTTCTGGATGAAATATGCTCTCGGAAGAAGGATTTATAATTTACTAAAATCTCTTCATTACTCATATGTTAGATATTGTGATATCAATATCAGATGAATCACTCTCTGTTCCCATAAATGCCCTTCTATTTTAAGTATAAAGAGAACCTCTGGTGTATATTCTGTCAATTACCTATAGGGAATACTTATGTCTTAGCTTTACTTGGGTCTATGGAATAAACAAATCCTCTAGATAAAAACTACATATTTACTATGAAATATCATCTTAGAAAATAATTTTCCAAAAACAATACATTGTTTTCAGAACATTTAAAATAGCTTTAATTCAATAAAATCTAGTCTGAAAGATGACATATATTTTGGTAACCAAACTCACAAAGCTTAATGACTACTTGGATAAAGATGGCAAAGGAAGAACTGTAATATATACAGGATGTATTGAGATTTTCTAGAGTAATGGAGAGGAAATATAGAGAGAGAAGAAGAAGAAAGAGACAGAGACAGAGATAGAGAAGAGAATTGACTCACATGACTCTGAACACTGTGGGGTGCCAAGACTTGCTTGCCAATATATAATTCTAGCTTAAGTCCAAAGGCCCGAGAGCCAGAAAAGACAATGGTATAAGTTCTATTTTAATGCAGTGGGTATGAGACCCATCCCAATTCATAGGCTATAAAAATACCAGTTTCAGTTCAATTTGTCAGACAGGAAGCATTCTCTCTCACTTAGCCCTTTGGTTCTGTGCAAGGCTTCAATTAATTAGATGAGACTTGCTGACATTATAGAATATGCTTTCTTAAGGATTGATTCAGTCTTAATCATGACTCAAATCATCATCATAAAATATCCAGAATAATGTTAGACAAACATCGAGGCCTGGTCAAGTTGACATGTAAAACTTACCATCACTTAAGATTTCTTCATTCCTTAGCCATAAAGCTATCTCCAATAGACATCTGCTTGCAAAGGGAAAATTAGTTTTCTCCAATGGAGTCTCAAGACACTGATATTTTAATCACACTTAAGGGTAAAGACATGCTCAGCAGTAGATGGTAAATGCAAAACTGAACTCAATGGTATCTTTGTAGATGTTTTGTCTCAAATTGTTTTGTTTGGAAACTTTATTTATTTTTGTCTTACTGTCTTTTGCTTGTATATTATGGATTCTGATTTGTGGTTTTTATGAGTTTTGTTTGTATGCACTGTGCATGTGTGTTTTTTGCGTTTTCTCTTTTTTATTATTTAAAAATCTGGTTTGTTTATTTTTTCTGTTTGAGAGAGAGAGAGACAGAGAGACAGAGAGACAGAGAGAGAGACAGAGAAGAATCAAAGATGGGTAGGTGGAGATGTGGAGAGAATCTAGGAGGAGTTAGCCAGAATATACTGTATGAAAAGAAAATTTTCTTCTCATTAAAAAGCAGAAGATTCCTTCATTTATCAAACACATGCTTAATGTGCTCAATACCTACTGCATTCTTGAGATAAATCATTTCATCCCCCCTGTAGCAATTCAATTTTCATCTTTCATAAAGAATTTTAAAACTAATCCTAGTAGTTATTTTTCCAACTGAATCATTTGTACAGATGAGAAAAATAAAGTTTAGAAACATTAAGTGATTTGCTTCCAGCAACACACTTCTACAGGTAAGAGCAAAAGCAGGTTTAGAGCCAAGGTCAAGAGCATATGCTCTTTCCACTACACTGCACAGTGTCCCTTCTAAGCATGTTACTGCAAATCCTAGCCCAGAAGTAGAAAAGGAATTAATAGATATACATGCATACATAAGTCTTGTGGAGGGTTTCTCTTGTCTCAGATGCATGCACACAAGCATTTATGAACACAGGGAGAGATAAAAAGCTTTATGAGAGCTTCCAAGCAATAGTAAAAACACATTTGAGGCATAAAAGACAAGATTCCCATACATAAAACATGCAATGCACCCTTTCTAGTATTTCTTCCATTAGAGAGAAATATAATAAAACACTCAATTTCTACTCCTGGGTAAAGACTTGCAGGAGTTTAATTTTTCTTGCCAACCTCCAAGTAACCCAATGATGTTTGTCTAAAAATGAGGGTACAAGGTATTACATTCATCAGCATATAAATGACTTTCCTAGGATGTAGAGATGGGCCATTGCAAAAGAAGTCCATGATTTCAAACAGTATTACTTACCAAAGGAAAAAATGTTCAGACTATCATTGCAGACTATTGGCCTGAAATGTTCTTGATATTATCATTTTCTGCCTCATGATTTTCCCCTAGAGAAACTACATATAAAATAAAGTATATGACCTAATATTCTCAGAATCTTCACATGTTTTTCTCTCATTGTTTCCCTAAACAATGCTGTTAGAAAAGAAAATACTGGTAATTGACCTCTATCAACTTCAGCAGTACCAGCTCAGGGTGAATTTCAAAATGGCTGCATTTTATTGGTGGTCCATAGCAAATATGATTCCATCATGGAAAGACATCCCACTAAGGATAAACACCTGCAAACGTTTGTATACTTAAATTTTATATGCTTTCATTTCAGTGCAAAGACAGTTCTGAAATAATATTTGCTCATGTCTTAAGACTACTATTAAATATATGTTGTCCGTCAGAAATCTTTCTTATAAATTGATCAAAATGGTCAATTGGTCATTCAGTCATCAATTATTTAACAAACATCTATTATTAGTATGACAGGGATCAGATGCCGAAGTTGGTTCCAGCAGCAGTGTTAGAAGCTGAATTCTCAAAACTTAATGATGAATGGGGTAGGTGTTGATAGAAAGATACATGAATAAATGATTGCTTCTACTTTACAGGACTATCTAATTAATTATCACAAGGGTATCCTTGTATGCTCCTGATGGATAACTAAAAGGAAAACTCATTCTGGTTCTCATATCAGAATCAGAGAGAACAATCCATCCCAAAGTGATGTGATACTGTGGTTGAATTCCACTGTGTACAGGAAAAAGCATCTTCAACATTTACACTGCTTTTCCTTTCAATGACAACTATAGACAGATTCAACACAATGGAAAGGAATGTTAATGGATTTTGTAACACAATGGTTAACTAGAAACACATCATTAATGATATCATGCTATTTGGTAGTTTCTGCCATGTAAAATGATGATAACTGACTTGTAGAACTTATATACATGTGTGATGAGTCTCTAAAAGTAACTTGATATGCAAGTTTGTCCGTATGTTTTTAACTTTAAACCTGTGACTTGGTGAAGATCAGAGTGTTGTTGAAACATTTTATTAGTTAACCAGCTTGATCTTGGGCGGGTCTTGGGTGGTCTAGCACAGGTACCACAAGTTCATGTGTACAGTAGTCATCTCTTGTGCAGAGGACAGAATTTCACAGTACTTCTCTCCATCCTCCAGAATTGACATTCCTTCTGGCCTTCCTGCTATGTTTGTAGAAGCTTGATGGGGCAGGCAGTGATACAGGTAGATTTTCCATCTTCTGCTGAGTGCTCACATTCAGCTATCAGACCAAGATGCATTGTATACATGTATAACATTTTCAACAAAAACATTTTATCAGTCAATTTATGATTGGCTGATTTTAAATCTATGATGCATCTCAATAGACTAGGGGGAAAAGAGGCATGGAATAAGAAGCAAACTGCTAACATACAGAGATTTGCAAGACATACTTAATTGTCTAGGAAAGTAAATCTCCTTGATTAACTTGTTTTATCAGTCCTCAATTAATGTATTGTAAATTGTTCTTGTCAATTTCCAAAAAAAAATTCTTTAAAAAACAGTATTCGGAAACGTAGTGCTATATAGACTCAGAAGAAACCAAACTAAAAATTTTATAACATTCAAATTTAATGTGTCCATCTCTTATTTCTAATCAGGAAGTTTTTTATAGTATTCTTATTTATTTGTTATTTGGCATATCCAGTTTTCTCACATACAATAGATGATTCTAGATAAATAACTGAGTAGTCATCATCAACAACTTTATCCATTTGATATCTCAATGCATTTTGATTTTCATTCCCCATAAAAAAAACATGCTACCCAAATTACTTTCATCACCAACATAATTGTCAAGTATTTCAAAAGTGTTAAGCAAACTTTTTAATTCTGTCAAGACAACTTTTAAGTTATTTATAGTGGACACTGAAATCTTGTTGCTACTGATTGCCAATAAAACAAGTGTCAAAGATAGGTTTTAAAATTCACCATTTTATCCATGAATAAATAAAAGAAAAGAAGAATTAAATTTAATGGAAAATAAAGAAAAAAAATGAAACTAGAACACTGACCTCTCCAAAAGCAGAGATATCTATATATTTACTAACAACCATTGAGAATCCATTTCAGAAACTGTATTAGTTGATGTGATTATAGTGATGGTCTGAATGTGACTCCTCTCAACTTTCATGTTGAATCATAGTCACAAAGTCACTGAATTAAATGTGGGGCTTTGGGAGTTAATTAGGTCATGAGAACTCCACTTTCATGAACAGGATTTCAGTTGTTATCAGACAACCCCCGAAATGTTGTGTTACTGTTCGGCCAAATGGGGGCACAGCAAGAACTCTGTGGCAAGAAGAGTAGGCCTTCACTAGACAACAAACTGGTTGGCATCTTGATGTTAAACGATCTTGCCTCAGGATTGTGAACACAGTCTGTCATGAGTTACCCAATACAGATGCTTTGTTAAAGCCTCCTGAAGGAAGTAGGTTGTCTACACACCCAAAAGACCATCTAAAATGAAAAGACTGAAAAAATAACAGAATGATTAGACATATGAATATGAGAAGCAATCAGAACACACAAGCACTGATGACAGGAGGTGAACAGGAATCCTCACTTTGGAAATCAGTTTGAAAGGATCTGCTAAGATGAATATATACTCTATGGTTTAGCAATTCTACTTGCATAAATAAACACAGAAGAAATGTATTTGAATGTTCACCCAAAATATGACTTGACATGGTCATAGAAAGTCACTTTGTAATTACAATGAACTGGACATTCCCTAAATGTTCATTAACAGTAGATTGGATCAGTCCACTGCACCATAATTACACAATAAAATATACAAAATGAGATTGAATAATGTAATTACATATAACAATATGGATGAGTGGTGAGCAAAACAGAGTGAAGAAAGTCAGATATGAGAGCATGTGTCTTGTTATTCTACTTATATACAGTAAAGTGCAAAAAGTAAGAGCTATGAAAACTTCATTTGGGTTAGAAGTCAGGACAGTAGTGACCCATGGCAAATGGTTAGCAACAGAAAGAGTAATGAGAGATTTCTACTCTACAGATGTTCAGTATTTTTATGATAATGTTGATTATGAAGAGTAGGGATGGTTTATGAAAAACTTACCAAGATATATAATTATGATCTGTATATTTTTTTTACTTATTTAATGTGTGTTCATCTCTGTAAGTGCATGTGTATATGCCTATGCTAGCCCATAGGCTAGAAGAAGTCATCAAATGTTTTCCTCTAAGAGTCTTCACCTATTTCTTCCAAGAAAAGTCTCTCCCTGAACATAGGACCTTGGTTTTCTTGACCAGACAGAAGAGTCCCAGTATCCTCCTGCTTTGCTCCAACTCAGAACTGGGGTTACAGATACATATGATGACATCTGAACTCCTAGCCTCACAAATGCACAGCAAGTACTCCTAACTGCTGGGCCATCTCTCCAGCCCTGTCATCTGCACACTATTAAAATTAGACTTTATTTTCAGTTCACAGAGAGAAAATGAATCTCAACTAGACAAAAATTTCCCATATATATTTTAGGAATAGCATCGTCTACTTTCAACAACTCTAAACAGAATAGCATATTTCTTACAATTGAGAAACTTACATGGACTCATCATTGTCTACCAAAACCCATTTACATTAGCATTTGCTTTAGTTTGTATGCTCCAAGGATTTGAAGAGATGTACAATAGCATATACTCAGTATTATAATATCATACAAAGCGTTTCCAGTGTCCTAGGAGTCTTCTGCCAAGTCACTTCTTTCCTCCCTCTAAACCCTAATTCAATAGTTTTGCATTTTCAAGGTGTCAAACAGTTGGAATCATATAGTACATATAACCTTCTCAAGCTGGCTTCCTTCATTTGTTAATATGCATTGATGTCTGCTCCATATCTTCTAATGTTGTTTACCTTTTATTTGTTTACTTTATGTGTATGTGTGGAGGTGCAGGTGCCAGGACGTGAATGTGGAGGGTCAGAGAACAATTGATGGCGTCTTTCTTTCCTTTCACCATGTGGATCCCAGGCATTGAACTCAGGCCATCAGGCTTGGTAGCAAGCACCTCACATCTTTTTAACATTACATTACAGCCAACTATTTTGGTTTTCAGTACAGTTCATCCAATTATTTAAACCTATCTTGGCTGCCTCCGTGATTTTCTAATTAGGAATGAAAACTGCCACTAACAGTCATGTGTCAGGTTATGTGTACACATAAATTTCATCTTTGGGGTTAGAAATGAAAGACCATGATCACTAGGTCATCTAAAAAGAGCATGCTTAGTTTTCTGAGAAACTGTCAAACCTGTCTTCTAAAGTGGCTATGGTCACTTTGTGTTCCCACTAGCAATGAATGGCAGTTCCTGATCCTTTATATTCCCACCAAACTTTGGTATGGTCTTGTTCTGCTCATTGAAATAATTATTGTAAACCAGCATCTTATTTTATTTTTCATTTTGTTGTTGGTATATGATAATTTATTTACCACCTAAACGTCTTATTTAATGAGGTATAAGGAAAGGTATTTGGTCCATTTTAAAATTGAGTAAATCACCTTATCTTTGAATTTTAAAAATTCCTTGTATATTTTAGATAACAATCCTTTACCAGATGCCTTCCACAAATATTTTCTCCCAGTCTGTGGGTTGTTTCCTTGGATTCTTGAATATAAGCACTTTTCAGTGTTTATACTATATCATCATGTAGAGATACATATGAACACAACCCTTTATATTCAGGTACATTCTTTTGTAAGTGTACATAAAGTGCATCATTTAACCATTTTAATATACAGTTCAGTGGCATTAAGTATTTATACTCCATCAAGCAACAATCACCACTACTTGTATCCAGAACTCTCTCATCATTATACATAAAATACAATACCCATTAGATAGCTTCCTGTTCTCCCTTCTCCTTTAACTCCAGGGTCCCTGCTTAACTATACATCCTATGAGAAGACCCATATGACATTAGTATTTTGTGTCTGATCTCTTTTCAGTTTGGACAATAGCTTCTGGGTTTAGCCATATAGGTATCTTGTGCTACAATGCCATTTTGTTACAAATTGAATCCTATGCCATTGCATGTCATCAGTTTTTAAATGTCACATAAATTGCCATTACATGAAAGCCACTAGGCCAAATATCCTCATCCAACTAGCTGATAACTTGTGTAATACTATGACCAAACTGGCCAAAATGATATACACATTACCTCCATGATAATATTTGGAGGAACTTAAGATGTTATCTGTGTCCTAAAATGTCTCTCATCTTCACTTCCAGCCTATTATATACAATTCTACAAAGAGGCTTTTTATTTTAACTCAAAGGTTTCTGGGAAATAGTAATATTAAAACAAGAACACTCTGCAGTAGGCTAAATCTCTTACTTTCCTTCCTAAGTGAGGCCTCAATGGGAATGTGATGGAAATATTTCTTGTATGTCTAGTCCCTTGTGTTCACAAACACCTAGTTAATAAAGTTAGGCTGCCAGCCCTCTCGAAGATGAGGAAATAGATGCTGAGGCTGGTTAAGCAGATGAAACCATGTAACACGAATCTTAAAAGGCCTTATTAAATAACAAAACTCAGTGCCAGCTATTGGGGTAAATTCTGAAAGATCAGAGGGACAGAACAGGCCACAGCTAACCTTACCTCGCCAACTGCTCAGCCCATCCTGTTTCCTCAAACTGGAAGCCTCTAAGTCTTCATCCACATGGATCTCAGCTGAGCTGCTGCTAAAAGCCTAAAAGCTTAAAATCCTCTAGTTCCTGGTCCTCATGCCAGATATACCTTTCTGCTTCCTGCCATCACTTCCTGGGATTAAAGGCGTATGTCACCATGCCTGGCTGTTTCCAGTGTGACCTTGAACTCACAGAGATCTGGATAGATCTTTGTATCCCAAGTGATGGGATTAAAGGTATGTGTGCCACCATTTTCTGACCTCTATGTCTATCAAGTGGCTGTTCTGTTCTCTGACCCCAAATAAGTCTATTAAGGTGCACAATATATTGGGGGACACAATATATCACCACAAAACCAGATGAACAACTATCATGTAGGAAACTTGACTTTGTTTCCAGAGATAAAGCTTTTCCCTAGCACACCATGCTGCCTACCAAGAACAAGTTAAAATACATGGATGAAAAGGGAAAAGAAAGTGAAAGAAAAATTCTATGAACTTTCTAATTTCATCTAAAGCTAGCCTAGACCATCTGTTTCACTTGAGCTTATTCTCGGTCTAAAATAATGATGTGATATGCCTCAAAAGTAATTTAAATATTAGCTTGTGCTGGAATAAAGCAATGTACAATGATAGATTCACACACACACAAAAAATGAAGCAACTAATTGCGTTGCAACTATACAAGCACAGATTATCAAAGGGAAGGGCGTGTCTAAGTATTTTATCTAGGGAAAGCCTCCATTTCCACTTGTCATTATTTATGGTCTAGACTGATGTCATCCTTTTTATAGTCAAGAAGAAAAAGATAATGCCAGGCTCACATTTGGCAGGTCACATCAGTGTTTGAATCCTGACATTCAGGGGTTTCTGAGTTAGTCTTTAAGAATATTTCTTGTAAACCAGGGCAGGGGAGAGATCTTAGACTATAAAGTGCTTGCTAAACAAACAGGGGTACCCAAGGTCAGATACCTAGCACTGACACAGAAAGCCAGGCGTAGGATCACATGCTCGGAATCCCAGCGCTAGAGAGACAGAAATGAACAGACCTGGTGGTGTGCTGGTTAGCCAACCTTGCCTGGCTAGTAATCCCCAGGACTCGCTGAGAGACTCTGTCTCAAAAAACAAGGCAGATGGCTCCTGAGGCATAATACTGAATATTGATCTCTGGCCTCTACACACATGCACCTACATACATCTGAACATGCACACACATGCACACACCACACACACAAACACACACATACATATGTGTCTCAGAAAGCAGAGGAGCTAAGTAACCAAGAAACTTCAAGTACTATAATATTCTTGTTGAGTTTTCTTTTCCAGGTGAAATAAATTCAATTTCTTCTCTCCTATCTTCTAAAATCAAATTTTCTCCAAATTTAATAAGAAGTGTCAAGCCTCAGACAGAGACCATTTGTCTGAGGTCCTGCAGTATGAGTTATGATTTATAATTGTCAAGTACACCTGTCAATATCAAACATAAACACAAAAGTGGTATTATGTATTTAAGAAGACATTAAACTGAAATAGCTTCAATTAGCTAATGAAGGTAGCTCATACCTGTAATCCCAGCAGTAATCTCAGATTGAGAGAGGATTGTCACAAGTTCAAGGTCATCTTGGACTAGAGAATGAGACCCTGTCTCAAAAAAATAAATAAATAAATAACCTGCACTGATTGTTAAAATATAGGAAGGCATAGTTATATTATTTATATCCCCAAAGTCTACTACCATAAAATTCTAATTTTATAGGCTGAATAACTTGGAAGAGAAGAAGTACAAATAAAAAACAGGAGAGAGAAAATGCATATAAAATAAGAGTGATATAGACTATATGGCAGGACTATATGAAACATATATGCTAAAATCATTAGAAATAACAACCCTGAAAAACAGTCATATGCCTCTTAGATGATACTTCAGAGGTGATCTCATGCTTAGCAGTGTCATTGATACAGAATTTACATTGCAAAGTTCACTTGTGTGAAGCATATAATTTAGAAGATTTTTAGTATACTTACAGAAT
>CABHPQ010090446.1:0-14527 GCA_902168405.1 Peromyscus aztecus
CTCTCTCTCTCTCTCTCTCTCTCTCTCTCTCTCTCTCTGTCCTGCATACCAAGAGGTGAGTAGCTTCTAGCATCCCTTCCCACCGCCATGATGCTTGCGGCTCCTCAAGCTCAGCTGAACGCACCCAGCTGAACTTGGGCTGAAACCAATGAAACGGGGAATTAAAATCAGTCTTGTGTTCTTTTAAGGGGTTCACGTCAGGAATTCTGTCACAGAGAGAAAAAACAAACACATGGGCATTTCTGACTCACGGAGCACTTAGTGTTTACCGCCTCTGGGAGCTGGGTGGCCCGCTGCCTGGCAACTAGGAAATCCTGGATGGCTGTATTTCCTTGTTCCCTGAATGGAAACCAGCGCCCCCACCGATTCTCTGTGACTCCATTTCTGTACCTGTCCATGGGAAGGCGGCGAAACCCACCTCAGAAGTGTGAGATAAGAAGGGGTGGCAGCCACCCATTTCATTGCTTGGCGGACACCTGGCCCAGAGTAAGTGCCCGACTGAATCTGTCATTTGCGCTATGCACTGCCTATCATATCACGTGGCTGTGTCATCAATCCCTCAAGATGGTGGACTTACATCAGCCCCCCTGCCCCCATCCCTTGGTCCAGTTTGTGATGTCTCAGTACCTTCCGGCCTTTTCAGCTCTGCTGCCCTGATAGACTCCGTGAACTTTTTCAATAAAGAAAGCGACATGCACTGGCACACACGGGCACACACACACACACACACACACAATGTTTAAAGAACTAACCAACGGAGGATTAAGGACAGAGAGTTCTTGCTTGGGGCTGGAGGAAAGCCAGTCTCTTTCACAAAAGAGGAGGCCGGGTGATTGTTGCAGGGCCCCGAGGGCCAGGGGCCAGGCCAGCCAGCCCGTGTGACTGCCCAAGGGAGGGAGATGGGGGTGACTCCTGCAAACCGTGGGTGGGTCGCGCTGGCGTTCACGCCTTGCTCAGTGGACCTCGGTGATGGGTGAGGACCGCGGCAGGGGGGGGGGGCCCAAGATATTCATGATCAGGTCCATCGGTGCTCTTGTTTGGTGAGTAGTGGGTATGCTGCAAGGTCTAGAAAGCCCCACGAGGGGTCATAAAGCAGAAGCTCTCAGCCGGCCTTTCTTTCCCGGTACAGCTTCTGCCACGCTGGCCAGTTTTGGTGCATGTTTCTGGGATACTGGGCAACCAGCACTTCATCTTCTTCGCTGTCAAAGCAGGTCGCCACGGCCTCATTCCCTCTTCCCTGCTTGCCGTGAATGGCAAAAGGCCGCCTCCAGGAGACAGCGTGGGTCTGAAGGCTCTGCCTCAGTGGTTCCTCGCGGTTTCAATTATCTCCAAGCAGACACACTTACATTTCAACTATTTCGTTCCTGTCTGTTTCTCTCTCTCTCTTTTTTTTTAAAAAGATTTATTTTATTTTAAATTATGCATATGTGTGGGGTACACACATGTGTGTGCTGGTGCCCTAGGAGTGCAGAGGTATTGGATCCCCTGGAATTGGAGTTACGGGTGGTTGTGAACAACTCCAAGTGGGTGCTGAGAACTGAACTTAGGTTCTCTACCAGAACAGTACCTAACCACTGAGCCATCTCTCCAGTCCCACTCCCTGTGTCTAATGGGGACAAGGAGAAAGGAGGAGGGACAGCTCCTTCGCATCTTTTATTAGACTGTATGTGTCATTTCTCATAATGCCCAGAGTCCCCTTCCTTCCCTACTCTCCTTTTACAAACTCTTTTTTCAAAACCCAGAGAGATGGTTTAGCTGATAAAGGTGCCTGCTGCCAATCCTGACAACCCGTGTTCAATCCCTGGGATTCACATGGTGGAAGGAGAGAACTGACTCCTACCAGTTATCCTCTGACCTCTACACACTTGCTTTGGGTACACACTTAAACACACACACACACACACACACACACACACAGAAACAGATACACACACAAGACAGATAGACACAGACACAGATACACACACACACACACACACACACACATGCACACACGCGTGCGCGCGCGCACAACCACGCACGCACGCACGCACGCACGCACGCACACATAGTAAAGAAATGCAGAAAAAAAAAATGAAAACTCCCATTTAGTAGCCAAACTTTTTTTTTTAACTGTCCTTATAGCTTCAGACAAGGTTGCTCTGTCGCTTGTCAGAGCTCCCTCTAAGCCTGTATATACTGTTACTGTTGTGTTTGTTTATTACATCAACAGTTCCTAAGTTACCGGCTATTTCCACTCTCTGGACTCTAAGCTCACACTTTTATTTTATTATCTTAATATGATGTCTTATTATCTTGACTGATTGTTATATCTTCATGACCAAACCCGGGATCAGATCTCAGGGTCTCCTTTTTCTTACCTCCAGAATCTTGCAGTCATGCCGGTGGCTATAATCTTTCACACCTCCCTCAGCCTGCTCCTTACATCTACGTATGGGAAACAGCATCTTAAGGACTCCCCTTGGACGAGCTAAACCTCAAGGTTTCTGCAGCCAGTTTGGCTTGCTCCTTTCAATGACGCGGCTCCAAGTAACGGGGCTAACAGGCATTTTGATCGGCTACTGAACCTAGGGGAACAAATCAGAGTGGCCGGAGAAGGTCAGAATCCCTCTGCCCTGGTTCGGTTTCATTGATGTGATGGAGCGTTGACGAAAACCCCCGGGGAGGAAAGAGTTTATTTCATCTTCGAGTTATAGCCTGTGGTGGTTTGAATGAAAATGGCCCCTGTAGGCTCATAGGGAGTGGTAACACTAGGAGGTGTGGCCTTGTTGGAGGAGGTGTGGCCTTGTTGGAGGAGGTGTGGCCTTGTTGGAGGAGGTGTGGCCTTGTCGGAGGAGGTGTGGCCTTTTAGGAGGAAGTGTGTCACTGGGGGTGGGCTTTGAGGTCCTGAGTGCTCAAGCCAGGCCCAATGTCGTGTCTTTGTGTGCCCCCCTCTCCTTCCTCCCCGTTGCCTGCTGACCCAGATGTAGAGCTCTCAGCTACCTCTCCAGCACCATGTCTGCCTGTGTGCTGCCATACTTCCCGCCATGATGATAATGGACTGAACCTCTGAACTGTAAGCCAGCTCCAATGAAATGTTTTCCTTTATAAGAGTTGCTGAGGTTTCTTCTCAGCAATAGAACCCTAATTAAGACATAGCCCATCAACACGGGAAGCCGAGGCAGGAGGTCAAGGCAAGGCAGGAGCTTGAAGTGGAGACTGCTTCCTCTAGTCTGCTTAGCTACCTTTCTTATATAACCTAGGACCACCTGTCCAGGGGTAGCATCACCCACAGTGAGCTAAGGCCTCTTATATCACACACATACATACACACAGGCATGCACTCATACACACACACACACACACACACACACACACACACACCTCTACAACAGGAAGCTAGAAATTTGCATGTCTATGAATCCTAGCTATTTCCATTATCCATGGCATCTCTTTCACATTTTACAATTCTATTAATATACTCACATATGGAAGTTTGATGAGTTCTAATATTCCTACATACAAATCTGGACTGTTGGAGTTGGAAAGAATCTCCATATTTGAGAACAAGAATCTGGGTCTACCCAACGGTTTTGGGAATTCTATATGGCCGAGAGAAACATTTTTTATTGTGTTGAAATATGTCTTGGTTTTGTGAACCAGGATAGCACCGTGGTTCTACTTGGGTCAAATTCTCCCTGTAATATTTTCCTCTTCCTAAGGCTTTCTGTATAGAAGCAGGTGTAGCAGAGATGTTCGACATCTTAGTTATTCATGGCCTTGCTCCCAAGCCAAAGGATCCAAGAGACCCTGAAATTTTATACCAGCCATTTATTTTGAAGACAGACCTCGGATCTCCCTCGTACCTTCAGAGAACAGTAGTTTGCTGTCTTGAGCCATTTCCAAGACAGGTCTCAGGCTCAGTGAAATGTATCCGGGGACTGTAGAATTTTTCTGGGTGGATGCCCGAGGAAGCCGAAGAATATCTGTGTATGAGGTTTTCAATGAGATTGCGGGAGCAATGTTAATAAGATTTTTCTCTCTCTCTCTTCTCATTCATTATTTGGGAAATCAAGAGGGCCTTTGTCCGTCTTTTTCCACAGCTCCCTTCCCAGGCCAGCGTTGGGGGTGGTTAATCTGAACTTAGCGAACCATCAAGAGTTAGTGCCTGAAAAAGTCAGCAGGTGGGCCTGCCCCCAGGGCCTCTGGACACAGCAGGCTCGGCAGAGACAATGAGGAACATCTAGTTCTCTTTTCTCCCTGGTGCTGTATATCTGGAGTCATTTCTGAGGAGAAATGACGAGGAGAATGTTCTGTTATTAGGAGAGACAATTGCCGTCAATCCAAGACTCTGAGCCAGTTTCAAGCAAGACGTGGCTCCCTCCCGCGCCCCTGGACTTTGCTGCCAGGTCAAGCCATGCCATCCCTCAGGAGAACTTCCTTCTGGACTCTGTCCCAGGTGCTGTGCCGAGTACTTTCTGTCTTTGCTCTTCGGTCCTTACCCACACCGTGGCTTCTGTCATCTGCAGAGTTCAGCATCCTGCCCAGGATCGGACAGAACTGAAAGGGAGGAGCCAGGATCCCAGAGCTGACTCCAGAGCCCTCACCCCCAAACAGGTGGCAGGGATGGCGAGGGTTGGTGACGAGCTGGGGACAGATAGGTCCCATGTGCCTAATAAGAGTGAGGCGTGGTTCATAGAGGGCGCTGGATGAGTGGTACAGGCCCTGCTTCTAGGATTGAGACCATACTTGAGGAAGAACAGCACACACGTGGGACACTTAGCAGTACAGATTTTTCTTAACTGACTTGTCTGACCATATTCTTTTGTCCATTATTTTTTCTACTGGGGTTTTTCTCTCTGTCTTAAAGATTTGTTAATTGTCTATTCCTCCAAATAAGGGAGACAGTTTTTGTCTTATGATAAATATTTATTTATCGTACATGTGCACATGCCAAGGTACAGGTGCAGAGGTCAAAGGACAAAGTGTGAGACCAGTCCCCCTCTGGTAAAGCTGGATCAGTAGCCATCACTGTAGAGTCTCCTCATGACTGCCTGGCCTGGAGCTCACCACATAGACCAGGCTGGCCTCCAACACACAGAAATCCTCCTGCCTCTGTCTTCCGAGTGCTGGGATTAAAGGTGGGTGCCACCCGGCACAACCCTGAGTTTTGTTTTAAGGCAGTGTTTTGTGAATGACTTGTGGACTCTTGTACAGAAATAAAGACTCAAAGAAATAGTTCACTGCTCATTAGTGACCATTATAATCATGAAAGTTATGATACAATATACTATAATCTCAAATGTTAAGATCCTAAAAGATCAAATCCTATAAAGATCTAAAGTCCTCCAAATCAAATCACAGTCATGAAAGATTAAAATTCCAGATGCTAAAACTGTGAAAGCCCAAATCCTGAAAACCCCAGCTATCTCTTATGTGTATGTGTGTGTGTGTGTGTGTGTGTGTGTGTGTCTTTCTGTCTGTCTCTGTCTCTTTGTGTGTGTCTCTGTGTGTATGAATGTGTGTGTCTCTCTGTCTCTCTCTCTCTCTCTGTTTTTATTATATTATATTTTATTTTATTTTTATTTTTGGCTTTTCAAGACAGAGTTTCTTTGGATATCCTGGCTGTCCTGGAACTCACTCTGTAGAGCAGGCTGGCCTCGAACTCAGAGATCCGCCTGCCTCTGCCTCCCAAGTTCTGGGATTAAAGGCGTGTGCCACCATTGCCTGACCTCTATCTAAGTCTCTGTGTCTGTCCGTCTGTCTGTCTCTGTATGTGTGTGTGTGTATGTGTGTGTGTGTGTGCACTTATGCATGTGTGCACACACCTCTGTCTGTCTGTCTGTCTGTATGGGCTATATAAAGAGGAGAAAGCCAGACTCTCAGAAGGATTAGCCACACCGATTCAACAATAATAAAAACCTTCGGTTTAACATACCCTTTGTCTATGTGCCTAGCTGGCAAAATCCTAGGAGCTTTTCCTGCATTCAAGCCGAGCTAACCTTTTAGAAGGCAGTGAAGTCACTGACTGGCAAACACTGAGGCTCGTGGTGGCCTGAGGGGACAGACAGTGGGGCTGTTCCTCCACAGCTGTGTGGGTTGCACCGAATCTGTGGTTTTGTATGTGCGCGTCTGGAAGAAGTTTCTATGTATAGAGACCACAGAAGAGACAAGAGCTGCAAAATAAGTGTGTACTAGCAGATCAAAGGAGGATTTCATGAGGAGAAATGAATGTCAGTGTGTTCTCCACAGAGACCAATGCCCTAAAACAAAAGAGCAGCTATCTTGACTGGAAGTTTCAAGTATCTTCAACGATTATGAGTTTGGTCAGCTCTCAGTGGATTCCCTCTATGTATTTACCTGTAGCCTATTGCTAAAAGTACACTTTTTTTGTATTAAAAAAATCATTCTTGGTTTTATTTTTTTCAAAAGGTTACATTTCTCTGGCCCTCCTAGTTTTCATGAAGAAAGGCTCCTCCCCCCTTTTCCTTTTCTATAATTTTGTGAGCTGTTTAAAAAATGATTTGCCGTACTATGCATTTCATCCTTGTGTTATTTCCAATGCTGGAAGTACCCATGATTGAGTTGAAAGTTACTTTGAGGTATAAAGCTTGGAGAGAATTGCAATTCTCACTATACGCTTTTGCAAATTTGATTCAGGCAAGTGAATTACACAGTGTGTTGACTTTGTGTAAGAGCATTGTGCAGGTCCACAAAAAAATATTAAAATATCCTAAAAAAAAACCAAAATGATGTCCTTTTTCTACATTTGTGCAAGATAAAATTTCTCAGGGTCTCAGCTCTGTGGTAAATTACAATTCTTATAGTGTTTTTGATTAGGTCATCAAAATGCTTAGTCTGTCTGTTACAGTATCTCACATGGCTGCAGTTATAAAGTTGGATGCACACAATACCCACCATAGTGATGTTTGTGCATACCCAGCCTCTTGGCACACAGGCTCCTCTGTAAATACGGCTCAGCTGCTCATAACTGTGGACTCACCCAACTGTTGTTAGGATATCTCAGCGTTCGCGGTTGCTAAGATATGTGTTATTATTGTTGCCTGTTTTATTATATAAAGCAACCTCTGAAATGTTCTGTTGTATTTTTGTTTCTTAAATAAATTCCCTTTAAAAATGCAGAGCTATGGACTGGAGCAGTGGCTCGGTGGTTAGGAGTACTTGCTGCTCTTCTAGAGGACACGAGCTGGCTGTCAGCACCCATGTCACAAACCATCTATAACTCTAGCTCTAGGGGATCTGATGCCTCTGGCCTCTGAGGGAACCTGTACTCATGCACACACCCACATGCAGACATGCACCCCTACACATAGTTAAAAATAATGCAACTAGCCGGGTGGCAATGGTGGTGGCGGCGGCGCATGCCTTTAATCCCAGCACTCGGGAAGCACAGCCAGGTAGATCTCTGTGAGTTCGAGGCCAGCCTGGTCTACAAAGCGAGTTCCAGGAAAGGCACAAAGCTACACAGAGAAACCCTGTCTCGAAAAACCAAAATAATAATAATAATGCAACTAAAAATATCTTTAAAATAAAATAAAATGTAGGGCTGGGTATGCAGCCCTAGTAGTAGACAGTTTGGTTTTCCTGAGGGAGGCCCTGGATTTCAGTTTAAACACCATAAAAATTAAGATAAAACTATAAAAGAATATTTAAAAATTTTTTAGTTGAATAAAATATTATGCCTATTTCTATGCATGGGCATGTACATTTCATGACGAAGGGGTGTGGAGGACAGGAGTCTACTTTTCCGAGTCATTTCTCTCCACCTATGTCTCCCAAGGATGGAACTCGGGTCACCAGCCTCGGCTTATCACTTCCACCCACTAAGTCATCATACCAACCCCAAGTGATGGTGTACAGAACCAGTCACCTGGAGAAGAGCCCACCAATCGACTGTCCAACACCGAATGGCCGGCTCTGGAAACATACACACATACATATCATTCTATGGAGCGAGCAGGTTGTATTTGTATATTTAGGATTATATAGCAACAGTTAAAGAAACGAAAGCCATGAATCTGAAAGAGAAGGGGAGTCTTACATGAGAAGGGATGGAGAGAGGAAAGGAAAGGGAGAAAGAGTGTAATTATGCCGGGCGGTGGTGGCGCACGCCTTTAATCCCAGCACTCGGGAGGCAGAGCCAGGCGGATCTCTGTGAGTTCGAGGACAGCCTGGGCTACAGAGCGAGATCCAGGACAGGCTCCAAAACTAAACAGGGAAACCCTGTCTTGAAAAACAAAAAAAGCAGCAGCAGCAACAGCAGCAACAACAGCAGCAACAACAAATTTGTTTTATTTCACTTTTTCCCCCTAGAACTTTAGTTTTGGGGTTTTTTTTGTTTTGTTTTTTGTTTTTGACCTTTCAGGATCTTGGACTTGAAAACTTTTGTTCTTTTGCAATTTTTTTTTTTTTTGAGACAAGTTTTCTCTATTATGTAGCTCTGGCAGAACTGGAACTTGTTATGTAGACCAGGCTGGCCTTGAACTCACGGAGATCCTCTTGTCTCTGGAGTGCTGGCATTAGAGCCATGTGCCACCATGCCCAGCTCTTTCGCAATTTCAGCCTTTGAGATTGCTGTCTTTGGGGCTGTCTTTGGGGCCGGTGGCCCAAGCCACAGTTTCTACACCCTATTGATAAAGAATAATTAGTTAAAGAAGCAGCTACGCTGTGTGTGGAGGCTGGAGAGATGGACTCGCCCGGCCAAGGTCACAGAGTTCTTTTGCTTTTGACTTCTCATCTTTGCGGGTGAGGATGGGTCATCTTCCCAGTGTAGGTTGATAGGAGAATCTCACCTTTTGTTCTCAATAAAAAGCACACAGAGTTCAAAGTGACCTTTTGGTACCCGCTGTTCTTTGAATGTCATTGGCTTAAATAGTCAAAATGCCAGAGGATATTTTAATCTCTTTGGGAGAGAGGAAAGAAAAGAAGAGAAGGAGGGAGGGAAGGAAAAAGAGGGGAGGGAGGGAGGGAGGGAGAGGATGAATATGGATTAAGTTGTGGTAAATCCAGTGAGGAAGACAAGCGGAGGTGATGAGATTTAATATGGCTAAATCTAAGATAATACACCCGGGCAGAAATGATAACCTGGAAATACACAAAAGGGAAGAACACTATTGAGAAGCCACCGCACAGGGGAGAGCAAGGGAGTAACAGTCCTCACTCACTGTAGCTCTGAGCCTCTCCTGCGGCTGCTGCAAGGAAGGCTGCTGTCATCTCGGGCTGTATATGGCAAAGGGTCCCTCGGGAAGGAGAAACAGCAGGGCCGGTGCCTGGCACTAACTGTTTCTATGAAATGCTACTGCATCCTTGCAGAAAGGAATGCTGGAAAAAGGATATCAAAAGACAGCGTTGGATGTTGGAAACAGACTATCCGGAATGCCGCCTCTGTGACTGGTTAGAGCGGCCACCGCTCAATAAGACCCCACTGTTGTTTGAAGGAGTCTATCCAGTGGGGCTCACATTTTTCTAGATCAGGGTTTAAGCTTGCCCCAGGTTTGATACTGTTTACGCCGATGAATTGGGGCCACCCCCTGTCAATAGGAAGATGTTCTAAGACCTTAAGTGCATACCTGAAACCATAAGCAATACCGAACCATCAACCCATAGTTTCCTATACATACGTATCTGCGATAAAGTCAAATGTATGAACTAGTCTCAATGAGAGATTAACTACAGTGATATATACTGTATGCTGTACAGAAGGTACAGAAGTTATGTGATATACTGTATGTATTAAAGTTCTGTGACTGTGGCCTCTCAAAATACCTTATTGTTCGCCCTTCTTACGATGACAAGAGCAGATGCAATCTTGTGTGATGAGATGAAGGGAAAGGGATCGTGGAGACATGGGTAGGAGCATACTTGAACATAAGCACCGGGACAGTGAAACTGTGTGATGAGTGACCGCGGAAAGTGACTGATGAGCGGGTACCATATACAGTGCTGATACTCTGAACCAAGAGGTGATTTATGCTCTGGGCAGATCACTGCAGGACAACCTCGGTGAATAAAATAAAGGCTTAGGTGGAAAAGACAGTGAATAAACTCAGTCTTAAATATAAGGAAGCTTTCCTGCAAGTCCGTTGTTTTTTTTTTTTTTTTTAAAAAAAAACAAAAAATGAGGGCTGGAGAGATGGCTCAGCGGTTAAGAGCACTGGCTGTTCTTCCAGAGGTCCTGAGTTCAATTCCCAGCAACCACATGGTGGCTCCCAACCATCTGTAATGAGATCTGGCGCCCTCTTCTGGCAGGCAGGCTGAACACTGCATACATAATAAATAAATCTTTTAAAAAAAATGATTTAGCCTGATGCTATCTATACTTCAACACTCTTTAAAAAAAAAAAAAGAAAAAAAAAAAAAAGAAAGTCTGCAAGAGTGCGGTTGTGGGAGTCTGAGCAGATCAAGACATCAGAGACAGGGAGTTTGTTCTGCCACAGCCTTTACCACCTGAAAGTGAGGAGTTCTAGATGGCATTGAAAGCAAAAGACAACTCACCGAAATAACGAAACGAAACACCATTGTGAGGCGTCTTTCTGTGAGACTTGGGACGCACATTAGAGACTGTTGGACCTGCTCACCACAGGCCCTGGTGCACCTAGGAGTCTGGTTCCAGTTATTAAACTTTTCTGTTCATTGGATACCCTGCTCCTCCTCCAACTATTCCCCTTTCCTCCTCCTCCGTCTTCTCCTCCTCCATCTCCTCCTCCATCTGCTCCTCCTCCTCCATCTCCTCCTCCTCCATCTTCTCATCTTTCTCTTCTTCCCTTCTTTTTTGCCTCCTCCACTTTCTCCTTCTTTTTTTCCTTCTCTTCCTCCTCATCTCCCATTTAACTTCATCTTCCTGTTGCCTGATCCACTTCCTTCTTGTTTTCACTAAACTCTTCTGAACATCTATTTCCATAGGTCCATCCTTGGGGCTCAGCGTCAGTAAAGTCAATCCTGAGTACCGCCCAAGAACCTAGACGTTTAGCAAGTATCTCAGTTGATCCCGATGTGGGTCACAGCCACATGTTGAGAAATTCCAAACCAAGACTTAGGGCTCACATAGTGGGAGATACCTGACCACAGTCTGGCTAGCCCTGGAGGAATCCAGACAGGTCCTGCAGTGTGTGTGAAGAGCTCAGAGTTGATCTTTATGTCTTTAGGCCTCCATTCACTTTACATTTCCTTCCGGGAACCACACCTCCTCCTCATGCTTGTACTTTCCAGGTCAGGGGTGTGACAAGACAGCCAGGCCAGTCAGAGTACCGGATCTCCTTAGCCACAGTGGTTGTCTAGGAAGATCGTTCAGTGTGTTCAGATGATGTCCTCAGCCTTGTTCAGGACTTGAACCTGAGAGTCTGGCTGCTGGAGCCACAGGCCGCCATGAGTGGGTTATTTCTTTCAGAACAGGCCCGGAGGGCCGAATGAACAGAAGCAAGTTCTGATGGTATTGTTTAAACCACAAGGACAGCTGTAGAGCTAAAGCCAGCCATATCCACGTCTGTATTTTGTTCAGTTTGAATGGGGGATATCCCCTACTTTCTGTTCAAAGCAGCTTGAATGAGTTCCCGGTCCCTTGTCACCACAGAGCTCTGATATCACATGACAAGGTATCTAATGGGGATACTTCTGACAGCCTACTCTGTAACCACTGCTCTGGGAAGACACACATAAGGCCACATGTTTGCGAAGAACAGAAAGTAATTACACTTTAATTTAGATCAGAAGAAGCTATTGTGGAGTAGAAGCTAGTATGGGGTGGGGGTGGGGGCAACTAATAACTCTTATCTATAGACCATTTACATATTAACACTGAAATTTCTATTCATTATTTCTTATCTTTTTAGTGGCACCTGGTAAATATCTATATTTAAAGTTGAGGAGGTTAAAACATAAAATAAAGATGAGGAGGTTGACCCTCAGAGAGACCAAGGCCCCTTTCTAGGGTCATACTGCAGAGTGGCGTAGGACTGGCATCAAAACATCTCCCCTCTATATACCCAGCTCGTTTGGGCGTCTCCAAGATCACGTAGATGCCATGAGCCTTTGCAGCTCCTCATCTCTGCCCAGCAGACCACAGGATGCCCCGATTGCGATCTGCTAGCTTCCTCCTGCTCAGAAACGGACACGGAAGCCCCCAAACCAGCCTGCATCAAACTTTTACTTTTTTCTTCTTGAAACCGGTTTAATCCTCTTGATGAGCGAGTGAAGACTTGGCTCACGTTCCCTCAGGAAACCCTCAAGTTTTCCTCAACCTTCCTCGGAGCCAGTTGCCACTTTTGGAGGTCACTGCTCAGGCCTGGAAAAGCACGGCTCCAAATGGGTTCGATCTTGATGTGTTTCTCCAAGTGTCCTGCTCTGCCTTCAAAGTGACACCGACTGGCCCACACGCCGCCTCTGCTGGATGTCATTCTGTTTCTCCTACTCCTATCCCTTGACCAGTCATAGCTTATTCCATTTTCTCCCCTGTGTTTTCAGGCTGTCCTTCAGAGGCTTCTGGATGACAGCCTGCAGGAACTGGGCATGATCCAGTCCATCTGGGGATGCCTCAGGCAGTCAGTGCTGGGAACTACACAGGCCACCTGAATCCTTTCCATTCTCTGTGGTCCTCTCCCTTTCTTCCTTCCTCCCTCCCTCCCTCCCTTCCTTCCTTCCTTCCTTCCTTCCTTCCTCCTCCTCCCCTCTCTCTTTCTTTCAATACAGGGTTTCTATGTATAGCCCTGGTTGTCCTGGAACTCACTCTGTAGACCAGGCTGGTCTTGAACTCAGAGATCTGCCTGCCTCTGCCTCCCAAGTGCTGGGATTAAAGGCGTGCACCACCACCCCTGGCTCGTGGTCCTCTCTTAATTGGTCACGGTTTTTATGTAAAATAATCCTGGAGAATAATTGTGATGATGTGATTGTTGAGTTGAAAACAAGTGACAGATAATATACTAAACTTAGAATATTACTTAAATTCTTCCACAAATAGTTAACTTAATGACAACCATGAAAAGACCTGATTCTTCTGTATTGTAGCAAAACAGACCACTAACACTTCACACTTGTATACACATTGCTAAATACAGTGCAGAAGTGGCCTCTTCTCCTAGCAAAGGTAATGCGTTTCTTGTCAACATACTCACTATTCTCTGCCAGAGGTTCTGGAGCTTCTGGATTATTTGCATTATCCTGACCCTTGCTTTCTCCACATATCACCCACCCACACCCCAAAAAAGATTCTTCTGTCAGCTTTCAGTCTAATTTTATCGGCATTCTGAGTGAAAAGGAACATTTTGAGTTGTGAAAAACTAACTGTCTGGCACTCTGTCAGGCATTAGCATTCCTGTACGCCACCCAATAAATGCTAGTTTGTTAACAGCCAAAAGCAAACAACAAATGCTCGCATACATGCCCAAACACTCCTTGGAGGGCAGATACTGTTCCTGGTTGGAAACTTCTAATTATGCTAAGGGAACAGGGAGTGTCTGGGGGCAGGGTGTGTGTGTGGGGGGGGGGGGGGGGTGCATGGAAGCAAACTCTCCACTCCATAGCGACGCTGGGCTCCTGAGTTGTGATCTCAAGCTTCTAGCAAAATGCCAAGGCTGGAGAAGAGCTCCCTGAATATTTGCTAATTAACTGTCACGTCCCGCTTCTTGTGTGTTCACTGAGGCTAGAGATTTCACGTCCTTTACGTCGTGAAAAGCCTGAAGTGGGCTTCAGCCAGAGCCATGGTACGGCTGTGCACTCAGAAAGTATTAATTGCTGTTAATGAAAGGGCAAACTCCTTTCAGTCGGAGGCAAACAACCGAGAATGGCTATACAGCTACAAACTCTTGGCTCCTTGCCTCTGTTGCCTTTGGAGAGGCTGATTCGTCCAGCGTTGGGGTTAATTACTCGTCCTACCGTCTCAGGCGCTGGGGTGTATTCAGGTCACCGAGCAGTCGCGGGGGCGGCTGAGAGGTTCCCTTGGGCTTCAGCCAGGCACTCAGGCTGCTGGCAGCACAGTTATACTTTTAAGGAATGGAAAACTTGGTAAATATGCCGAAGTAAGAGAGAGGAACAAGGTCAGGTCAGGCCCCAGAATTGCGGACCCAGAGGTGGGGAGGCTGTGAGGTGAGGTGGATGACGTGGACATGGCAAGAGGGGGTGTTACTTTGAGTCAGGAATGAGGTCGAGGACAGTGTGGCATGTCCCCTTTCAGGGTCCCTTTCAAGGTCCTTGACGCTCTTGTTACCACTGAAAATGTGGACAGTTTCTTGCTGAGTGCGGATAAGATTAAGATCCCTGGTGGGCGGTAAGGACCCAAATGTCCATCATTCTCAGTGAGTGGGAACCAGGGGTTCTGACTCCGTGTCCTCTAAGATGTCATAGTTTTATTCTCCAGAGAGATCACTGGAGGATAAAAATGGAAAAGAAAGAAAGAAAGAAAGAAAGAAAGAGAGAGAGAGAGAGAGAGAGAGAGAGAGAAAGAAATAAAGAAAGAGAGAGAGAGAGAGAGAGAGAAAGAAAGAAAGAAAGAAAGAAAGAAAGAAAGAAAGAAAGAAAGAAAGAAAGAAAGAAAAGA
>CABHPQ010090490.1:0-11026 GCA_902168405.1 Peromyscus aztecus
GGGAGAGAGAGAGAAATCAGGATTATATATATATACATATATATATACATATATATGTGTGTGTGTTTGTGTGTGTGTATCATATGAAGTCTATTCATATATATGTGAAAATGTACATGAATTAAAGATTTAAAATGGGAAATGTCTTTCAACATCATCAACTAGTATTGCTATTATTAGCAGAAAGTAGACTCATCAAACACCGCAAAAGAATTCAGGCTGAAGCATTGCAGTGGCCCAGAGAGAAGTTATTTCTGGTTTGGAGTACAAAATAGGCCTGGAGTTCAAAAAGCAAATAACTAAAACAAGAAATCTTGCAAGTTAATTGACTGTTGATTAAAATATATTGTGACTAAAATAAATAAATAGAAACAAATGCAAGGCAAAATTTATATGAAAGATAATGTAAATGCTAAGTAAATGTGCAGGAAAAAATGGCCATTAATACAACTGCATTCTGAATTTGAATACAAAATATCTTGTGTGGCATGAACACAAGGTAACACAGCCTCCCTCCTATGAATGGAAAGTGCAGTGCTATGCTTACGCCCCAACAAGCTTCTCACCAACATCTAAGTGTAATTATTAAATAATACACTTTTTTCTTTTTAAAATTTATTCATGCTTTTAAAATAGATGCTTAGTTCTTTGTTTCTAACTGTAGTTAATTTTATATCAATATATTGTACCAGGAAGACTAGGAAAATTAACATTATTAAAGTTTCCATATAATCTTATAAGAGAAATTTGATTTCGAGAGGTTTCCAGAGAACAGATCAATTATACCAAAGCCTGTATAAAACAAAGACTTTTTTGTTTTTAATATTTTTAATCCATCTATCTATCTATCTATCTATCTATCTATCAGCAAATATAACATTGTAATTAATTCCAAGGCCATTTTAATTTACAGGCTCAGATTCTATATCTTGTATCCCAATTTAAAAATCTAATATACCAATTTATATTAATGAAGTTTCTAGGAACTAAAATTTATCCCCATGCTTGTTAACCTCAAGGCTTTGACATTTTCTCCTCATGTGAATCTCAAAATGGCTTCCAAAAGACAAATTAGTCTGTTCCCACTGCCATTAAAAATTATTTCCTTTCTTCTCACATTAGATTATTTCCATATCTTTTGTCAGTTCTAGATGAACCGATACAAAGAATGTGAAACACAATCTTGACCAGGTTTTACAGGTGACATTTCTTTCCAGAAGATCATATTTAACTATTCTGTTCTCCTACTTTGTATAGCTATTCTATTCAAAAAAGATATGAAGGTATTAAGTTAAGGAACTTGCAAAAACAGCTAGGTGGTCTTGGGCACATGCCTTTAATCCCAACACTCAGGAGGCAAAGGCAGGTGAATTTCTGAGATCTAGGCCAGCCTGGTCTACAGAGTGAGTTCCAGGACAGCCAGGGCTACACAGAGAAACATTGTCTCAAAAAACCAAAATAAATAGAAGAACTTATAAAACTGCAATAAATGATTTATTTATTTTCTTTTTAGTTCAGGGGAAGAAAAGAAATCCACTTTCGATAATCAAAGACTGAAAATGTGCAGCAACATCCATCGTCACAACCACCCAGTAACTGTATAAGCAATTCCTTTTTCTCAACTAAAATTAATCAGATGGCTTAAAACAATTCCTTAATGACAGAAAAATACAGACTTATGGAATGAGTTTCACATTTTACCTCATTGCATTAGTTTGGAAATACACTGAGTATGTCCTAATTCATAATTCAACAAGCGTCAAATACTTTGGGACACTGCTAGGCAATGGATATGCAGTCAGTTCACTGAGAACACAGGGTTCATATTGAAAAAACATATGTTAACCAATACAATTTTAAAAGTGTTTTAGAAAAATTAAAGACAATATTCACAAGCGAAAATGGCCACAGTATGATTTTTCTGGATGAGGTGATTCTTGACCTGACCGTGGATGCATGAATGTATCCAGGCCCCCTGTGTCTCTTCCTAGTCGCAGATTTTCCCACATATACTTGCCCAAGAACCTATTTAAAACTCTCATTAGGAGTCACGTCCATGCAGCCTACTTCCTCTGACTTTTAAACCTTGATCACCTCAAAGCCTTTCTCAGTGTTTGGAAACACTTTTTCTATAGTCTATGCTTCACTCTGTCAGCACATGCTACATGGAAATATTGGCAATAAATTGGATTCTCTTTCCAAATGTTATTTTTTGCCTTCTGTGATGAAAGACCATCTTTTAGAGTTTTTGTTTTGTTTTGTTTTGTTTTGTTTTGTTGGGGTGTACGTGTGTGTTCTACTCAAGAAATCATGAAACATATCCCTGACTCATCTGCTTACATGATATTTTACTTTTCCATAATCTGTAGTTGCTTATGTTGGGTATAAAACTCCACCTTTCACAACAATACTTCCTCATCCCTAGAGAAGGATAAGTTTTCAACTAAAATTTTGTATCCATGCATTACACTATAAGTCAAAAGATAGTACTTTCCACATAAAGGTATTTTCACAGAGATACAAGCTCCAGGTAATGTGGTTCATTTCCATGGAGCTACACCTTGTGTTTCAGTTGTTCTTTTAAAGTTAAGCATGATGCAAAAAATTTAACTAGAGCATTCCACTTGTGATTTTTTTTTCCTCCAATGTGTTTTGTCATTTATCAAATGCCATACTGTCTAACAGCCTCATGGAATTCAAAACATACAGAACTGATTGTATTCACTAGCATGACTAAATTATTATTATGTTTCCACCAAAAAAGTTAAATAAGCACTTATGGAAAAGAAACAATATTTAAGGTATTAAATTATTCATATTCTGTTTCTCATTCACAAATCTCTCCTTTTCTGTCTGTGTTGGAACATAGAGTTATTCCTCTCTGGAATTTGATGGAGACTATCAAGCCCTGGCTCTGAGTAGATGGAAGAAAATAACCTGTAACCAGAATCATTCCTCAGGTCCCAGTAGCAATCTTCTTTTTAGAGACATTGAAGGAGCCCCTTTGAATCAAGTAGTTGCTTGTAGAGTTTCACTTTCTGAACGAAAGTACTGCAGACAAGGGCAGAACTGGAGTGCAAAATATTCTCACATAGATGTACTGGGGTTTCTTATGAGGCACAAGATGTGTTTGTGTATGTGTGTGAGTGTGTGTGTGTGCATGCACATGCATGAAATAACAGCTAAATAAAATCAACCATTTTCATTGCATACACACTAAATTGATTCAAGTAATCATAATTGTTATCATTAATAATAAAAACAATAGGTATATGAAGCTAACTAACTTTTAATTTTACTTCTTCAATTTCTAGTCACTCAAAATATGACCATGAAACTTTCTCCTTTACTTATTTACTTTCTCACCTTAAATAAAAAAAATATTTTTGGTGGATCCCCCCTTTTTTTCCCCCCCCCCCCCCCCGAGAGCTAAGCAAACATTAACTATTAGCATTTAAAGTAAGATTTTTTTCTCTATGCAAATCTTTAAAAAAATCTTTTATGTAAAGCACAAAACAATCTAAATCTCTCCTTTTTATGGGAATCAGATAAATTATGACATTTCCATATAATTGAATTCCACAAAAGTGATCTCTGAGGGAAATACGAAAATTTTGTAAAAGTATAATCTGATTTTCAGCAGTGAATATAGATGTGGCTTTTTAAGAAAAACTGTCACTACCTGAGGGGCTGGGATGTGAGCAATATTTTTTTCAATGTTTCAAAATTTGTACAGTAAACATCCCTTTTCCATATGAAATTATGTATTAGTATTTCTTATGAAAATGTGTATTAATCTGAGCCATAAGTAGGTATTAATAGCCATAGTCTGATAAAAAAATAAAAAAAACCCACGATCTTGAGGTCTTGAAGGATTTACTGGAAAGCTGTTTGTTGTGTCAGACAATCATAAGTTTATTTCAATAAAAACTTACTTTCTTTTTCAAAAATTATATGTATATGTGTGTGCAGATATGGGATGGAAGGGTTATATGCACAGGAATATCTGGAGGCCAGAAGAGGACATCAGATCTTCTAGAGAGGGAATTAGAGTTAGTTGTGAGCTACCTCTGTTGGAGGAGTACCACGAAGCAAATGTTTATCCTCCTAACTACTGACCCATTTCTCCAGCCCCCTAACTAGAGAACTTCAAACCATCTCTTGGATATCAAGATGACCTTCTATGTACCTTCCTTTGGTCTCATGAAAGACTGCAAGAGGAAAGTGATAGACCTACATTTGACATAAACAGAAGCCCAGGCCCTTGTACGTACAATATTGGATCTTGAGACTAAGGATGTGAAGACTGACTCTGCACTCTGGGAAATGAATACCATAAACTGTGCCCTTCTGCCAGGGGAAGAGTAGGGTGAAGAAGAATGGCAGCTCTTTTGAGACAAGAGAAACCAGGTTAGGAGCAGGTATTTTGTTTGTAGTGTGACTAGCTAACTGCTGTCAAGTAGAAGAAAGTTAGTAGTGACTGACTAAAGCAAAGCCTTTTGAAATATGTGTAACACTGAATGTTAGCCAGATAATCATTAAGATTGTATTACCTATATAACTAATGAATTTGGGCTGTGCCCAAATAATGAATTAATATAATAAATTGCTGAGCCAAGTGTATGATGATTTATATATATATGCAATACATATATATTCAATATATATATATCCTATATATATATCCAATAGTTTCTTATTTTGTTTTATATATATATATATGTATATTTATCCAATAGTTTCTTATTTTGTTTTATTTTGCTATTCTGCTTTGAGAATTTGACACATGTATACAATGCATTTTAATCATAATCTAACTAACGTCTATCAGATCCCACACATCCTCTTGGCTACCTCAACTCTTTGTTTCTTCATTTTTCTCTTTAGAAGTCCTTGAGTACAATTAGAACTAGCCACACAAACATGGTTATAGGGCTGAGAAATCTATGTGAAGTCATGCTCCAAGGGGGGAAAAATAACACTGACTCTTTCCCACATGAACCTTATGAGCCATACTCTGTAGGTGGACTTTTCTGTCTGGCCAGCCACTCCCCAAATAGCCACACTGAGACTTAATATTAATTGTAAATGCTCAGCCGATAGCTTAGGCTTGTTTTTAGCTAGCTCTTACAACTTAAATAAACCCATTCCTACGTGGTGTCCCAAGGCTTGTTTACCTCATTTATGCACTTCCCACCTGCTTGCTCTGTGTCTCATGGCATATCCTGCTGACTCCTCAGTCTCTGCCCTTCTCCGTCCCAGTGTCTCTCTGCCCCAAAAATCCCGCCTAGGCATTGACCAGTCAGCTCTTTATTAACCAATTAGAGTAACACATATTCACAGTGAACAAAAGGGTTATTCCACAGTGATTCTCTGTCTACAGTGGAATGTTGTCTGGCTTACTCTTGCATAGATCGTGAGCAACACAAAGCCACAGCTGCTGTGAATTCATGAGTGCAATGTCCTCATCACATTCCAATGACTATTTCTCAGCAGTTCTCACTAGATAAAAGCAGACTTCTATCCAGGCTCTTCTGTGTGTATCTCTTGAATCATGTGGGTAAGGGATGATATAGATGTACAATTTGTGGCTGAGCATTTCACAACGACTTTATTCTCTGCACTTGGACTAATTGTAAGTCTTGGGTTAACAATCACCTACTCCAATAAAGAGCCTATAAGCTGAGGTGATGAGATTCATGGTAATCTATAGGTATAAAGAAATGTATTTAGAAGGAAAATTGATGAATTGTACATTTAGAAAATAACAGCAGTAAATTCTTCCATATGGCCTATAACTTACTCACAAACAGAAGTTCTTGGACAAGTATATAATATCAAGCATGAGTTCATTCCTGTAAAGTGAGACTTTAATCTAATTACAAATCTATTGGTTACCCCCATAATATTCCTTCCACATTGCATCTGTTGTTACATCTTGCCTAGCCAGTCATTATTGTAGCTTTCAGGGTTCAAGGTAAGTAAAGATTTTGATGATTTTTCTTCACCACCAGTTTGCATAGCACCTTCTGGCTGTATGAATGGTAGCCATCAGAGAGAAAGCTTCTAAGCCAAAAATACTGTGATTTATCCATGCCTGTGACCAAAGTGTATGGTATGGTTAATAAGAGAGCTTTATCCAGACAAATTTTTAAAGGTCTGTTAAGCTGTAAGTTTATCTTTTCATGAATGGGACTGAGGTTTTTACAAAAGAAGCCTGACATGTTCATTTAGCTTCTCTTTCCAGCTTTCCAAGGTTTGGAGAAAGTGCTCCTTCCTACTGAATGATGTCATCTTGGAAGGGTAGAAATGTTGTCATCAAAAAAATGAGATCTATTATCGGCTTGATTTTGCTCTTTCCAGTATCTAAGTGGTGAAAAAAATCCATTTCTTTTATTTGTATAATTTTGAGTTTCCAATGTGTTGTTACAGGGCACAAATGTACAGAGATAGCCACAGTCAAATGGAAAATATCAGTCAGCTGGTGAACATGTACATGTTTATACAGTCTTTTATTTGTGTGTGAGAGGTATAAGGTTGTGAGGGAAGTAGAAAGGGACTGCAGAAATAAAAAAGCAATTTATAAAACAAGTTTTTGTTTTATGGCACACAATATTAATATAATGGTTGCAAATCACTTGACTATTGTCAAAGTAACATTTCATATATATATGGCAAACATTCCCCAGTAACATAGAAACATTCTCCATTAACAAACATGTAAATTAAACTATTTGTTGTAATTCAATTTCTATTTGAATTCCTAATATATTCACCCCATTAAAGATTTTTTTCTTTCCTGTCTCAGAAAGAGATTCTGGGTGGCTTATGTATATCATCCCATTCATGGTTGGGCTTCCTAGCCAACCAGAATTAATCCATTTTTAAGTTTTTAAATTAAAATATAATTACTTCATTTCTTTCCTCCTCCTTTAATCTCTTCCATAACTCCTTTCTCTCTCAAATTCAAGGTCCCTTATTACTCAATTTTTATTGATATATATACACAAATAAATATATAAACAGAGTCTCTTTTGTGTTATTCGTATGTATATTTTCATGGTTGGCCACTTGGCATTGGATAACCAACTAAAGGACTCTTCCCTGGGGAAGACTACTTATGCCTCTTTCTGTAGTCAGTAATTGCAAATAGCTCTTCATTTAAAGTTGGATTAATTTAAGATTTCTGCTATCCACAGTGGTGTGTCAATAGATATTATCACTGTTCAGGTGTAGTTGGAGTTTTCTTCAGTCCCGCTCAGACCCACAGCCACTCAGACCCAAATACAAACAGATGCTTATATTATTTAAACTGTTTGGCCTAATGGCTCAAGCTTCTTGCTATCTAGTTCTTATATCTTAATTAACCCATTTCTATTAATCTATAAGTTATGTGGCTTGTGGCTTACTGGTACCTTATATCTTGCTTCTCATGATGGGGGCTAGCAGTGTTTCCTGACTCAGCCTTCCACCTCCCAGAATTCTCCTCTCTCCTTATCTCGCCTACACTATACTTCCTGCCTGGCTACTTGCCAATCAGTGTTTTATTTATATCAATCAGAGCAACACATTTGCAGCATATCCAGCAGTTCAGGTCTTCTTTAGGCAGTCATATTGTTGATCTTTCTTAGGTGAGACCTCTTGATGAAACCTGAAACACTGAAACTTAGGTAATACCTAGAGTTGAAAAAGACTTCTGAACAGGACTCCATTTGCCCAGAAATTAAGGTCAACAACTGACCAGTGTGACTTCTGAATAGCTAAGGCAATAATCAGTCAAATGAACAGAAAGCCCATAGAGTGGGAGAGAATCCATGCCAGGTATACATCTGACAGAGCATTAATATCCAAAATATGCAAACAAATAGAAAAACAGAGTCAAGAAAACAAATAACCCATTCAGAGAATGACCTTTGGGTCTTCACAGAGCCAAAAGCAGAAGTAAAATTGGACAAAATCTATTTCAAAAGATGTTCATCATCCTTAATAATTAGGGAAAGGCAAATTTAAAAGAATGGAATTTCATTTAACCCCAATCAGAATGACAAAGATCAAGTAAACAAGTGACAGCAAATGCTGGTGAGGGTGGAGAGAAAGAACTCTTATTCAATGTTGATGGGATTAAAAGCTAGTACAGCCACTCTGGAAATCAGTGTGGATAATTCTCAAAAGGCAATAAGTAAATTTCTCACATGATCCAGCTAGACTACTCATTAGCTGTAGCTAGAGTTTTCCTGCCTGGCCCACAGTCAGGACAAATCTCTGTCACCTGCCAGTCCCACAGCCGCTCAGACCCAACCAAGTAAACACAGAGACTTGTATTGCTTACAAACTGTATGGCCATGGCAGGCTTCTTGCTAACTGTCCTTATATCTTAAATTAATCCATTTCTATAAATCTATACCTTGCCACGTGACTCATGGCTTACTGGCAGCATCACATGCTGCTTGTCATGGCGGCAGCTGGCAGTGTCTCCCTCTGCCTTCCTGTTCTCTCAATTCTCCCGTTAGTCCCGCCTATACTTCCTGCCTGGCTACTGGCCAATCAGTGTTTTATTTATCGACCAATCAGCGCAACACATTTGAAGACCATCCCATAGCAATTAGCTGCTTAGGGACTTGACACTGTACTCTACAGATACTTGCTCAGCTGTGTTCATCAGTACTCTATTTGTCATAGTTAGGGATGGAAACAAACTAAATGTCCTTTAATTGATGAATTAATCATGAAAATGTGGAACATAGACATAATGTAATATTATTTAACTGTAAAGAAACATGAAAACATAAATGTATAGGTAAATGGATGGAACAAGAAAACATATTGAAAGAGGTAACACAGACCCAGAAAGACCAATGCTACATTCTTCTCTCTCATCCATAGTTCCTAAGCTCCAAATTCTCATATGTGAGTAGAGGACATGTTGTAACCATAGAAAACAGAAAAGTATAAAGGGATCATGGTGGGAAGGGGAAGAGTCCTAGAGAAGGGAATCAGCAAAATACAAATGATAGGAAAGGAGAAAAGGAGATAAATGGAGAATGGAGAGGACTTTATTTGGGGAAGGAAGAAAGATGACAAAGGAAAGAGAAAGAGAGAGAGAGAGAGAGAGAGAGAGAGAGAGAGAGAGAGAGAGAGATAAAGAATACTGAGGAGGATATTTAGAAAAAGCTTTAAGGAATCATATTGCTTATATTTACCTAAACTTACACATAATTCATTACATTTAATTATATATGCATGCATATATACATATATTGCTTAAAAGAACTTATACCACTTGGGGCTGCCCTGATGAGCCATAGACTATCAAGAAAAAAACCAGATACCTCCTTTCCAGTTGTTGGTCAGGGTAGTTCAAAAGACTCCAAAAATGATACTGGTGATTGTGTTTGGTTGCCTGTCAGAGGCTGAAGGTAAGTCCCTACTGTGGAGGACACTGTCTGCTTCAGACACAGGACCAAGAGGGTTTGAGTTGGATCTGACCTGAAAACCTCCTTGCTGAGAACCTGGAACTATAGTTTGGGAATTACTATAGAAGTTTCCAAAGGAGGGAAGCAACCAGTAGTATTACCCAGAGATGCTTATGAACCACAACAATGACTAGCGAGACAAAATATCCCTTAAGGTGCAATAGCAGCATTTGTAACTTGGTGATAATCAACATCTGTCTAATTGGAAATCATGTCTGGTACTAGAAACTACCCAACTACCCATGGTAAGTGAGGTCATTAGCTTAGTACTGCCATTCTCCTAAATGAGTATAATCCCTAATTGATTGTAAATGTCCACATCTGGCTATAAGTGTGGCTCTTACTCATTGACCTATTAGTTTTTATCAACTTTGTAAAAGATAGAGTTATATGTGAATAAGCATTTCAACTGAGAAAACCCCTCTGTCCCGTTGGCCTTTAAGCTAGTGCGTCTGGCATTTGCTTGATTCATGCTTTATGTGAGAAGGACTAGCTCACTGGCAGCAGATGCCATCCCTGGGAGCAAGCCAGCAAGCAGCATTTCCCCATGGCCCTTTCTTCAGATCCTGCCCTGACTTTTCCTTGGTGATAGTATGTTACCTGCAAGTATAAGCCAAGTAGATCAACTCCTCTCCAAGTTGCTTTTAAAAGGTCCTGGTGTGTTTGTCACAGATATCAAAAGCAAATGGAGACACCCCTTATCAATGAAACAACTTCTTGGAGAAAACTGGGCCCTTAACAAAAAAACCATAAAGTGGTCAAAATGCAGAGAACAACTGACATTGGGATGCCAAAGCCCAACTAACACAGTTTCAACACACTCTGCACTTAAGTTCAAGGAAAATGGAGGAATGTGGGACAGAAAGATGGTCAGACGGACAGGACCTGGCAGTCCGATGTAATATTGTGATCTAGACATGACAGGGTCAGCACAATCATTAATCTGAATTGATTATCCAGCTGAGGTGACTTGGACCACACAGCTCCAGGAAGCCTGGCTCTTGTGGCCATGCTCAGAACTCACCCAGTTTACACCTGCATCATCCATTTCCCATTGAGTTAGACCCAGACTCCAAGAGTATAGAGGGATTCCTGGCTGCACTCCCTCTGCTTCCCAGACATTCAGTTCAGACATCTCTGGAGTCATTCTTCAGGAAGGATTGTCCTCAGAAAGCAGGCCAGATCCATCCCTTTGAAAGCTTGGGGGAGTGCCATTCCAGTTGGCAAAGACTTCTATCTCCCCTGTGCCGTGGAATGTCGTTCTGTATGCTGTGAATGTGTGTTGCACTGATTGGTTGATAAATAAAATGCTAATTGAACAGTAGCCAGGCAGGAAGTATAGATGGAATAAGCAGACAAGGAGAATTCTGGGAAGAGGAAGGCTGAGTCAGGAGTCACCAGCCAGCCACAGAGGAAGCAAGATGGATGGTTATTTCCTCAATGCACCCACTTTCTGAGGAAATAAGTCCAAACTTCCAGTTCAAAGAGATGATAAAGGGAAAGATGTAGAATTAATTCAAAAGACTACTTTTACAAATATTAGGTTTTTTTTT
>CABHPQ010090496.1:0-12056 GCA_902168405.1 Peromyscus aztecus
GTAAGATTTTCACATTGTAAAAATTAGTAAAACAATAAAGCAGGTACCATTCCACAGAAATAGTAGGATTAGAAAATACATTCAAACAGGAATGAAGCTAATGTTTAGATAACATGTCTGCAAGAAACCACTTGCGTGAAACTAGAAATTAATTTCCTAATTTGGCTAGTGATTATTAAAAGACTGTGTGTGTGTGTGTGTGTGTGTGTGTGTGTGTGTGTGTATGTGTGTGAATACACATGTATTTGGTGCTAAAGCAGAAGTATTTTGATGGTAGGTCTTAGTCACAAAAGCTGGGACAAGATCCCAAATGGCTGCTAATACTCTATTAATATCTTTAATAAATTCTTTGTTGCTTTGCTTTTCTTAAAGTGAATTTTGTGAAAAGCACTATCAGGATGTTAAGGATTATCTTGACATTGAGTTGAGTGTTTACATAGTTGATTGGTTATTAGGTTGTATTTCTAAGCCTTCCCATAAAGAGCAGGTGTGGAAAGGATCAAAAGACTGAAAATAAATAGCAGGAACTGATATTCATAAGGTGATAGGGGATGCATACCTATTCCACATTACCTGGTCCTCTCTGCTGTGCATTAAACAAGTTATTAAAATGTCTATATGACAACTTATTTTACAAATTTTAGCAGATAGAAATGATGAATTGGATTCCATGCCTCTGAAATTAAGGAGAAAGTAAGTTAAGAGTCATGAATCAGTATTCCTAATGGAATTTCAGTTAAGAAGTGCTACCTGGATGTTCAACATGGAGAATCCACTTCCAAATTCATTCAAGTTGTTGTGGCTGGCTTTTCTTTCCTAACCATTATTGACAAGAAGCCTTGGTTCATTATCATTGTTTTCTACTAAAAATTTTCTACTAAAAATCACTAGTCTATGTATCTTCATGAGATGCTAAGCATAGTCTTCCCCATAATACGTCTGTAATGAATGATGCCTTTATATTGCAGCTGTAGATACAGAGAGTAGAGTGCCCTCAAGACACAGATACTATCTCTTGTAACCTAATTATAAAATTACTGTACCATCACCATTTACGCCAATTTCAATGTAGTTTAACCTTCGATCAAAATCTGAGGAAGTTTCAGCTGAGTGAACACTTTACGCTATGTATAGTAATAAACAAAAGAACAAGAGGGAAGATAAGACAAAAAGAATAGTGAACCTTGACAGCTCAAGTATAAGTGAATTCCATTATTCTCATTTTTAAAAGAATGAGTTGAATCTCCAAATAATACATTGTGGGGTTAAAGGATCATTTATCAAATGATGTTATCCTTATGTCTTGTATTGGCAAGATTTTGCTACATAATAAAATAAACATCACCCTTGGCACACTGGAGGACAGAAGTTGACATCATAAAAGCTGGGCAGGAAATGGAGAGAGTATGGATAGTGATGACTGGAACTAGAAGGTGTTGTAAGGTGATGTGGAAACTCAGTACAGTGGAAATTCCCCAGAATCTTTAAGGGTGACCCTAGAGAAGATTCGTAGTAATGGGGGATATAGAGCCTGACTCAGTCATCTTCTGTAACCAGGTAAGGCTTCCATTGGTGAGACTGGGACACCAGCCCAGCCACAAAACCTTGACCTACAATCTGTCCTTCCTGAAAGACATTCTGTAGCAATAGAGGCTCAGAAGTAGTTTGGGTGGCCAACCAAAGACTGGTCTTATTTGAGGCCTACACCACCAGAGGGAACCTTTGCCCAACATGGCCTGGATAGCCAGAAACTGGAGTCTGGATAAGCAAAGGACACAGTGATGATTCTGCATGCTTCCAAAGGAGTTACATAGATGTCTCTCCCAACGACACATGTTATTGCCAATTCTGTTGGTTAACCTCTACAACCTGACAGTAAAGGCCTACTGCTGAAGACACTACATATTTAAGGAATTAAGCATAGAGAAAATGAGCTGGTTCCTAACTAGAGGAACTGAGTAGCATTCATGATGCTGAAGGATACTATGTATGCACCAGCTACAAACTATGAGACCTAAATAATGACCTGCCTACAAGGTATACTGGTGCTATAGAAGCATTAATATTATGAGGTAATTGACCTTTTGCTAAAAATGGATTTAAGGCCAACTCCATGAGATGGAACTCTTTCATGACTCTATTAAAGTGGCCATAAGCTGAAATTAAATAGGTCATGGGTCCTAAGGTAAAACATATTCCTATAGTCTGCTAAGGTAATGGTTCTCAACCTTCATAATGCTGAAACTTTTATGTTGTGGAATCCCCAACCATAAAATTATTTTTGTTGCTCTTTCATAACTGTAATTTTGCTACTGTTATGAATCAAAGTGTAAATTTCTGATATGCAGGATATCTGATATGTGACTCCAGTGAAAGGGTTGTTAGACTCCCAAGGGGGGTGTGACACACAGGTCATGAACTGCTGTGCTAAGAGAACATAATAGTAATTCCTAATGACATATTGCTATCCCCTTTGATCAGTGAACCACTGCACTCTTATCATAGAAACTTCTTGTCTTAGATTATAACTGACACAAAGTCCCACAATAGGACATTGTGCAGAGAGTGAGATAGTTTGGACTCATACATAAGTGGAGTGTTTTTTATTAAACACCTCCACTGGAAGCTCAAGGATTTATGTGGAAAAGGGGGTGGGAAGATTATATGAGTCAGAGATGGTAGATGACTCCAAGTAGACAGCATCTTCCGGATATCTGGAGCTGAATCCATATGAACTCATAGATACTGTGTCAACATACACAGCATCTGTACAAGTTCAAGCCAGACACATTTTAACTGGAAGAATGGGAAGCTGACCCCAAACTCCCATGCCTAACCAGGAAACTATTGATACATTATATAGGAGGAAAAAAATCTGGTTTCTTCAATGGGGTGATACTGGCTATATCAAACCTACTCCAGGGCTGGCTTCACGATCAGTAGTAGATGGCCAACACAAAATGGATATCATGCTTTTTGTGCATGTTTTGATTTCGTGTTTGTTGTATTTATTCTTTTGTGGTCTTTCTCATATTTTTGGTTGGTTTGTTTTTATCTTTTGAGGAAAAAAAACAAAGGTAGATGGGTAGTGATGTGAGAAGATCAGGGAAAAGTTGGGGGAGGATGTTTGATCAAAGTAGTCAATAAATGTTAAAAAGACTATTTACCATACTTTGTATTTAAACAAATCATCATATTGCATTTAGAATAAATTTGTAAATTTATAATACATGTTATTTCAAATTACTACCACCATGATCTCTCGGTATTGAGAAATTAAGTTTTAATTGCTGGAAATTACAAAGTCAGTTGGTACAAAAACTCAGACTTGAAGTTTTATTTTCAGATACCAACCTTCATAATTTTTATGCATACTTTATTCCTAAAAAAATTCTTGAGATCATATATATATATATGTATATATATATACATATATATATATATATATGGTTCATGTTTACGTATAAAGTACACTATGTAAGTCACTTGTATTGCAAATTGCAAACAGGAAAAGATGTGGTGTGCTAGGCATATACATATAGAACTATGTCTAATTCTTTAACATCACTCTGTGATGGGATGTGATGTGTCCTTTATAAGTCCATTTTTGGGTTGTATTGATACAAAATAGTCAAGATGAACATGTCTTTGAGATCAAATTTATATTAGGTGTACAAGAATTTTCTCTTTTGCTAAAGTTAGCTTAGAAAGTTTTCTCTCTGGCCTGATAATCCAAGGTCTGTGGCTCATCACATATTCAAACAGGCAGTTGGTAAGGAAAGCAAGCAAATAAAAATATTGTCAGATGTTGTAAAGTTATTGCATATGAATAAAAGTTTTATTTTCATAATTACATTGGTTCTCTAAAATGCAATTCTAGGAACTCTCCATCATTGAGGTTTTTTTCCCACATATTTTAGTAAAATGACAAGCAATGGCCATAATTATGCTTGTAATATATTTTGTGAACATAAAGTGCTCTTTGGGTTATCTGCAGCAATAAAATTGTACACAATATAGTTTTATCATCTATTTTTATTTAATTGTGAATTTAGAAAACTACTGGGTAATATATCATATGTATAACTTCATTAAAACTGATTTAATTATAAAAATGTCATTTCTCAACTGTGAAATGAAACTGACTTCCAGTGCAGCAGTTCTGTGTATATGTTGTTTCTGCAAATGAATAAAGGCAACAGACAAATAAAGGAACCTACTGAATTTGATTGCTATCTCGTAAAGAGTGTATATAACACCTATAAAGTCTATGGTGGGAAAGTAAATTATTTACTGTGAGAACCTTGGCTGTGAAATCATTTATATGTCACTAAGGAATATGCATGCACACAGCAGAGCCAGAAAGAGCCTGAGAATCACATTTCTTTGTATTTCTCTACTTTTTCCACTTCAGCATAAGGCATTCAACCTCTTAGATTTTCAACACACAATCAAAATGTCTATCACGAACTTTCTGGAGCATAATTGCTGAGGGGATTTCTAAGGCATTTAAAATTTTAATTGTGCTTTTCTTTGTTCTTTAAAAAATACACTGGATTTTCTGTTACTTCTAGTGTGTTTAAAAGCATATTACCAGACACTTTACTCTTACTATGTATAATATGAAATATATATTAAGTAACACTTGGTTCCATGGAGAGTGCAGCAAGACCCAACTGCAGAGAAACATAGAAAGTTCATGTCCCTGGGAAATACCATAAACTAAGTAAGAATTAAACCACTTAATATTACTCTAAAAATTGGCCCCGCTATAGTGAACATACTGAGGAAAAATAACTTTGACATCTAGATTACTTCTTCTCTGAAAGAATGTCGATCAATTATTTGTTCTTTTTAAAGCTACAAAGTTGAGATTTTTGGGGCCTGGTGGAGGCCCCAAAGGTTAAAATGAACAGGCATTCTCATCATTCCCACTATAAAATGCCAAAGTAGAGGCTTGAAAATGGAAAAATGACTTTTCCAAAGTGACAGATAGAGCTATAAGAAACTTAAATGATGGACTTCATTTTGTTTATAGATAATTATTTTCTAAGCGCAACCCTAGCACCCCTGGAACACATGTTGCTCAATAATCTCTGGCCCCTTTCTCAGTTAACATGACACTTTTTTCTTTTCTTTCATTTTTGAGATTGTAATTTAGTTACAACGTTTCTCTGACCACCTTTCTGTCCTCCAAACCTTCCCTCCTACCCCTCCCTCCTTCCTTCAAGTTCATGGCCTATTGTTTCATTAATTGTTATTGCATGCAGGTATGCATTTGTACATACACATGTATTCCTAAATATAATCTGTTGAGTCTATGTAATGTGACTTGTATGTATGTTTTCAAGGCTAACTATTCAGCACTGGAAATTGCAGTGCTCTTCCCTGGGGAGGACCGCCTTTCCCACAACAAGTTTTGCAAAGCCGCCTGTACTTCTCAGGCCTTATGGGCTTTTCCCTATCCAATTCAGTATGTTCGTTGATATCCTCCTTTTTCTTAGAGTAATATGTTCTGGATATTTTACTGGCTAAATCTAGAGAAGGCATTGCTGTGGTGGTATTGTGTTCCCCAAAATATTGTGCACCCTAATAAATTTATCTGGGGTCAGAGAACAGAACAGTCACTAGATACAAAGGCTAGAAAATGGTGGCACCCACACCTTTAATCCTAGCACTCCAGAGGTAGAAATCCCTCTGGATCTCTGTGAGCTCAAGGCTACATTGGAAACAGCTAGGCATGGTGACACACACCTTTAATCACAGAAAGTGAGCCTTTAATCCCAAGGAGTGGTGGTAGAAAGCAGAAAGGTATATAAGGCTCACGTGAGGACCAGAAACTAGAAGCATTTGGCTGGTTAAGCTTTCAGGCTTCTAGCAGCACAATTCAGCCTATACCCATTCTGGATGAGGACTCAGAGGCCTGCAGTCTGAGGAAACAAGACCAGCTGAGGATCCGGCGAGGTGAGGTAGCTGTGGTTTGATCTGTCTCTCTGATCTTCCAGTGTTCACCTCAATAACTGGCTTCAGGTTTGATTTTATTAATAAGAACTTTTAAGATTCATGCTACACATTGCTGAGGACTCATAGTCTCACACTTAGCATTATTTTTCACCAGCAACTTTAATTCAGTTGTCACTTGTGCATATTATTCTATAGGAACATAAGCACGTTAGATATCCACTGTTTTATTTTTAAATAATATATATGTTTATCTAGGATTTCCTCTGTAGTTAATGACCAGCTTTTGGCTATTGGCTTGAGAGAGACTGTAATTCCAGCAAGAGTAATGTCATATGGTCATATGTTAGTGTATTTTCACAGTAGAATCCTTCAGTGTTTAGATGCAAATCTATCATAATTAGGTATCTTTAAATTAGTCCTACTAATGTATTTGAAGTTCCCCTCTCTCTCTCTCTCTCTCTCTCTCTCTCTCTCTCTCTCTCTCTCTCTCTCTCTCTCCCTCCCTCCCTCTCAGCTTCTATTTAAATGCCTTCCTGTTGTAACAACGCTTATGCCTTCTTTCATGTCTTACAACGAACTACATGTATCACGTGATTATTGTTCCCTATGGTTTTCTTAGGAAATAACAGTGTAAAATTGAAAATTAAAATGATAAACTCTACCCGTGATGGCTATTGTATTTCCCATTCACACTGAGATTCATGTTTCGCGGGGAGAAGTCTGGATGGGGGAGTGGGGTGGGGCATGGTTACAGGAGCTATCAGGTACCGGGAGAATGGAGGGAGAGAGTACTGGGAAAGACAACTGTAATCAGGGGCACCTCTGGGATGAGCTAGAAACCTGGTGCAACGGAAACTCCCAGGAATCTACAAGAGTACCTTATCTAAGACTCCTAGCTATAGGAGATATGGAGCCTGAATGGGCCATTTCCTGTAACCAGGCAAGACTTCCATTGGAGGGATTGGGACGCCGATCCAGCCACATAATTTCTGACCTACAATTTGCCCTGCCTACGAGATATGCTGGGACAAAGGTAGTGCAGAAATTATGGGAGAGGCCATCCAATGACTGGTCCAACTTGAAACCCGTACCATGAGCGGAGCCCACTCCTGACACTGCCTGGAGATACAGGACCCAGGCTAGACAGCCCAGAGACCTAGTATAGAACTAAACATGTCTAGCAAAAAAATTTTAAAAAGTAAATGTAATGATTCTTAATGATATTCTGCTACATTGTCAGATTGTTGCCTAGCCCGATTGTCATCAGAGGAGCTTCCCCCAGCAACTAATGCAAACAGAAGGAGAGACCCACAGCCGAACACTAGTCAAACCTTGGCGAATCTCGTGGAAGAAAGGGAGGAAGGAAAGGATGATGGGAGCCAGAGGGACCAAGCACACCACAAGAAAATCCACAGAATCAACTAACCCGGACTAATAGGGACTCACAGAGACTGAAATGACAAACAGAGAACTTGCATGGGACTGACCTAGGCCCTCTGCACACAGGTTGCAAAAGTGTAGCTTAGTCTTCTTGTGAGAATCCTAGCAGAGGGATCAGGAGCTGTTTCTGACTCTGCTACCTACTCTTAGGACCCTTTCCTCCTACTGGGTTGCCTTGTTCAGCCTCAATAGGACAGGAGGTGTCTAATCTCACTGCAATTTGATATGCCAGTGCCGGAAGGCCTACATTTTTCTGAAGAGAAAAGAGAAGGAGTGGGTTGTGGAGGGGCAGAGGGAAAATCAGGGAGAGAGCCTGGGAGCAAAGGAGAGAGAGAGGGGAAACTGTGACTGGGCTGGGGAATAATTAATTATTAATTAATTATAAAAATTATAAACTGTAAAGTTACACCAAAGGTGTCATACTGATTTTTATTTCTTGTTTTTTTTTGTTTTTTGTTTTTTGTTTTTCGAGACAGGGTTTCTCTGTGTAGCTTTGCGCCTTTCCTGGAACTTACTTGGTAGCCCAGGCTGGCCTCGAACTCATAGAGATCCGCCTGCCTCTGCCTCCCGAGTGCTGGGATTAAAGGCGTGCGCCACCACCGCCCGGCTAAATCATACTGATTTTTAAGCACACACATAGAAGCAGTAAGATAGAAACCTTTTGTGTAATATGTAAATGCTAACACCAAGCCAAAATCTCTGTTACAAGTACACTCATCATCTGTCTTGTGTATCATATGAATTCTTCCCAACACTAGGAAATTTGGTGTTTTCCTTCTTCTTTGTTCTAAAACATTTTACAATTTGCTTAGTTACTAAGTCATAAAACTCCAGTTGTGTATCAGTGGAAGTTTTAGGTCAGGAAATAATTGCTTGCCCAACTCGTCTGTCTTCCCACCAGTTGACACTTGTACTCTGTTTAACAAAGACATCTTCCTAAATAACAGTTTGGTTACTATTCACATCGGTTGCCAATTGCTCAATAAGGGATACTTCAGCTGCCCTGTGAAATCTTCTTTAAACAAATCTTTATTCGGTTTAATTATTAACAAAACATTTTCAGAGACAAGATACTCAAAATAATGGTTTCTTAATTAGAGTTCATGTTTCCTATACAAGCTGGGAAATGCTTAGTTACCTGGAAGCTCATGTGGCTTTTAAGTCAGCACTGAATTTACACAAACTATAAGTATAGTGAAGCAAGGATACAATCTTTTAATGACAATTCTTTGATGTGGTTTTGGAGAAATATATTTTTTTAAGCTAGGAGACATTTTTCCTTTAAAGACATTTAAGTTCCATTACCTTTATAAAATGAAATGATTTCACTTAATGTAGCTCCACTGTCAGTTCTGGAGAAACATTTTCAGTCTGTAGCAAAGATGAATAGGTGAACATAAAATAGGAAATGGTTGAGGCACACTTTGATTTTGTTTAGCATGTAGTTTCCACATCTGAAAGCTGCATTCACACTCATGTCTAAAATGAGGGAACACACGTGAGGAAAAATATAGTTCATTTGGTAGGAGACTAGAGAGAACCGCTGTTGGTTCCCAAGGATTCTATCATGTCACAATTTGAAATATTCCTAATTTACATCTCAGTAATTGGTGGCACGGGGTAGTGTGTAAGCATTCACACATGCAGGGTAGTGTAAGGAATCATAGCTCATGCAAATATTCACTTACAAAGATTGCCTTGTATTCTGATCTTGGAGACGTCACAGGTGGTTTGTAATGGATTTTAATGTTAATGGTAATTATAGTGTAATGAGATGTTTACAGAAAGATAACTTTTTCATTAAATTATTTTTTAGAAAAATAAGTAGTCATTCATCCTAAAATGAAATTCTGAAGAAAAAGCACTTAAAATGATTATAAAAATATGAATGCTGCACACAAGTATCTAAGATTCACAGTGACCCCAAGAATCAAATCCAGGAGCTGGAGTCATGGCTCAAGGGTGAAGAGCTCTCGCTACTCTTGCAGAGGACCAATGTTTGGCACCCACTTCAGGCAGCTAGCAATCACCTGTAACTTCCTGTTTTAGGGGATCTGCACACATGTCCACACACAAGCACATAAGCAGACACACATACACATAAATAAATGACAAAATTTAAAAACTAAAATGTAGCATTCATTTAAACGTGCCCACCAAGAAGCCATAAAGTCACATTTCTCTGATGTCTTTAATACTGAATATAGGAAATTCTATTTTTCTATAGAATGTTCATATATTAAAATGTAAAATTTCATATATAATACATTGATTTTTCCCTTTAATCATGATAGCAATCCTGGTTTCCATGCAGATTTCTTTCATATGTCTTTTAAATAATTTGATTTTTAAGTGATTGTACACTAGCTGTGTGTCTGCATCACTCTATGGTGATTTAACAAGAAAGGTCTGAAATACTAAGCACTGGTAATATGAAGTGGGTATTATTCATTCATTGGGGATAAATAAACAATTGAAAGAATATTTGCTCCAGGAAGCCAAAGGCTTTGCTTGGTGCTTATCTCAAAGCTACATGTGGTATTGAATGTTAATTTTTTTATGTCAAAAATAATTTACATTTTTAGATTATAGTTCATTTCATTTCAAGTATATAGGGATATCTAAGAGTTTTATTCTCTAGTTACCAAGTAAAATGGCATATATTTCTAGAGTTCTGAATATTTTTACAAGTTTGAAGTGAAAGCAGTAAAAAATATGAATTCATAAATAATATTAATACTATGAAAGATGAAGCAAAATTTATATAATTAGGCAGAATCACAGAATATTGGTCTGGTTATTTAAAATATCACATATGCAGGTACATTTATGAAATTCAATTTCCACTTTCCATATTTCAAAATTATCAAAGCTCAGTAATTATTTTTAAAATGTAAGGTGGAATCATTTTAATCATACTTAATATTCTTCAGGTTTATTGCATACTTTACACAATATCTGCCTCCTAATGGTTATCACTGCAAATATAAAAATTTGCAGAAAATTTAAATGGGTACACTGTAAATATATGTACTTTTTAATTAAAGTTGAATAACATTTCAAAATCAATATGTCAATCTTCCCATTTACACAAATGTTTTCAGAAGTCTAATTATTTGCCTATGAATAATGATAGAAACTTATAATCAAACTTACAAACTTCTTTTGACTGTTCTTATGACAGCAGTTTTCCACATGGAGTACAAAGATAGCTAAGACATTTAATAAGTTAATAATTATTAAGTTGCTAACCTATAGCAACTTCATCATAATGAACAGTGCACAGAAAAATTTTGGATTTTTACGAGATGGTTTTATAGTTTTGTTTTGTGTACGTGTATATGTGTGTATGTTTTGGTTGTTGATTTTGTTTTGTTTTTCTTTTTTTTTAAAGCATATGGAATACAGTTCTTTGGCTATCCCAGTCTAAATGTATACTTTTATCTTCTTGGACATAAACTCGAGTAAAGAAAATTGATGCATCAAGAGAGGTGCTATATTAAACAACTCATGCACAAGGTCATGCCCACCAACAGATACCTACTTCAAGTACAAGCGCATACTATGGATTAACCTGGTAATCCCCAGGGTCAAACTTTAATTTATAAATCTTTTATACTAGTTACAGTTGGTGTTGCAATGAAATGTTTTGATCAAACATTATGTAAGCCTGTGAAACATAAGCTTGAAATAAAAGATAACATCCTGTGAAGTTACAGGTTGTGTGAACGTGTCTATCAACCTATGGGTATGTTCTTATACACTTTGTCATATGCGATTTTCCCTGCCTTGGTTAAATAGTAGAATAGAGGAATTTGGTGAACTGAGAGTGTTAAGTAATGCTTACAAAACATTAGCAAAGGCCCGTAATCCCAGGAGTCACTCGGAGGCTGAGGAAGGATGAGTGTCATGAGTTTCAGACAAGCTTGGACTGTAAGTGAGGTTCATCATCTAGAGCTATATAGATAGACCTTACATGTGACTGTTGGGAAGGAGGAAAGGAAAGAAGAAATAATATACTTTTAATCTCAAAAGTAATAGAAATAATAAATATCTATTTAGGAGTACACATCTACCCAAACACATATTTAGCAACAATTAAAGAAAGAGTTGGTAAATTTGAGAAATAGTGGAGTTGGGGTGCCTCGGAAGACAGAAGGGAGGAAAGGGAATGGGAAAATAATGCAATTATTATTACAAAATATATAGAAGAAAAATGTATGAAATGATGAAAAAATAATAAAATGAATAAGACAGAAAATGTGATTGCAGTATTTTTATTGAAAGTCTAAATCTTTCAAATGATGTTGAAATATTTGGAATTGAATTCTACCTCATTATCACTTGATTCCCATGAAGTGGTTCATGAACACACAAAAGAGGAAAAAGCAAGAGGTTTGAGAACCACACAGAAATAATATGATAGGTGGCTGTTTTCTCCGGGATATATAAAATCTCTTTTTATTTTCTCAATCCTTAAAATGAAAATTTTAACAATGTTTAAATATCAAATATCCTTACAACATTTAAAATAATGAACAAAGAAATGCCTAGACAAAATAATACTAGACACACTAAGTTATCAACTTACTTGTTTTTGTTCTTTTTGATGAATACAAGAGTAGTAATACCTTTCAAACTAAAACACATTG
>CABHPQ010090538.1:4697-22821 GCA_902168405.1 Peromyscus aztecus
GGAGGGGGGAGAACAAGGGAATTCATGGCTGATATGTAGAACTGAATGGTATTGTAAAATAAAATAAAATTTTTTTCAAAAAAAGAAAAGGCCTTTGACAAAATCCAACACTCCTTCATTATAAAAAAAAAGAAGATAAAGAGAAAATAAGGAATATACATTCTAGTAAATCATACATTGTGTTAATAAAATCTGGAGGCAGGGGAGAAAACTTATAAAATGACCTTTCATTCACCTTGTTAAAAAAAATCCTGGAGAGATTAGGATTTTTACAGATATGTATCAATGTAATAAAAGCAACTCACAGTAAGACCACAGCCAATATTGTCTTAGCATTTCTACTGTTATGACAAAACACCATGACCAAAATAACTTGGGGGAGGTAAGAGTTAATTTGGTTTATACTTGCACAACACTGTTCATCATCACACTAAGTCAGGACAGGAACTCAAACAGGAAAGGAAACTCAGGGCAGGAGCTGATGCAGAAGCCATTGAAGAGGATTGCTTACTGGCTTCTTCAACATGGCCTGCTTAGTCTGTTTTCTTGTAGAACCCAGGACCATCATCCTAGGCATGACCCTGCCCACAATGGGTTGTATCCTCCCCATCAATCACTAATTATGAAAATGCCTTACAGGTCTGCCTAAAACCTGATACTATAAAGCCATTTTCTTAATTGAGGTTCCTTCAGCTAAGATGTTTTTAGCCTATTTCAAGTTGACATAAATGAACAGAAATTCAAAGCATTTCTAGCAAAATCAGGAACAAGACATGATTGTCCACTGTCTCCATACCTACCCATCATAGAACATAAAGTATTAGCTAGAGAAATAAGACAACTGAATGAGATCAAGGGGATAGAAATATCATATCATATTATCACATGATATGATAATATACAAGAGTGACTCTAAATATTTCTATAGGAAACTCCTACAGTTAATAAATACCTTCAGCAAAATAGCAGGATAAAATATTAACACAAAAATCAGTACCATTCCTTTATACAAATGGTAAACAGACTGAAAAAGAAATTGGGGAAATAATGCCTTTCACAATAGCCTCAAAAATGTAAAGTATCTTGGGATAACTCCAACCAGGCAAGTGAAAGATATATATAATAAAAGCTTTAAAATCTTTGAAGAAAGAATCTAAAGAAGATATCAGAAGATGGAAAGATCTTGCATGCTCATGGACCACTAGGATTAATATGGCCATCCTACCCAAAGCAATCTACAGATGCAATGCTACCCCCAGCAAAATTCCAACACAGTTCTTCACAGAGCAAATAACCTTCAGCTTCATGTGGAAAGAAAAAAACCAGCATAGATAAAACAGTTCTGAATAGTAAAAGAACCACTGATGGTAACACCATCATCAATCTCAAGTTACACTAAAGAGCTATAGTAATAGAAGAAGCATGGTATTGGCACAAAAACAGACACATTGATAAATGGAATCAAATTGAAGACCAGATATAAGTCCACATACATATGGGCACCTGATTTTTTATAAGGAAGCAAAAAATACACACTGAATAAAAGACATCACCTTCAAAAAATGTTCCTGATCAAACTGAATGTCTGCATATAGAATAATGCAAATAGATCCATACTTATCACCCAGAGAAAACTCAGCTCCAAGTGGATCAAAGAACTCAACAAAATCCAGGTACACTGAACTTGAGAGAAAAGAAAGTGAGGAATAATCTAACTTATTAACACAGGAAAAAGACTTTCTTTACAGAACACCAATAGCACAGGAATTAAGAATAACAATTATAGTGATATTTTATTTGTACTGAAATGTGATTTTATTTGTATGTTAATAAATAAAGTTGCCTAGGGGGGTCAGAGCTATTAGCAAGCCATAGCAAAAGCCAGTTGTGGTGGTGCATGCAGGTAGGATTTGCTGAAGGATTTCACGCCTTTAATCCCAGTACTTGGTAGGCAGAGCTAGGTAGATCTCTGTGTGTTCAAGGATACAGCCAACATTGGAGACACACGTGTGTGTCTGGAGGTCTGTACAGACAGGCAATGACGAGGCAGTCATGTGGTTGGGTTTACAACCAATGAGAAGGCAGAACAAGAAGTCTTTATAAAGACAAACACACAGGAAGTAGCTCCTTTTTGGAGAGGTCTCTTGGCTGAAGAGGCAAGCTGCAGCAGGCGGGTAAGGCTCTTAGCTCTGACCTCTTGGGCTTTTATCTTTACATTGGCTCTGTGTTTCTTATTTAATAAGACAGTTGGTTACATCTACAAACAATTAACAAATAAGACCTCATGAAACTAAGAAGCTTCTGTAACAAAGCCCACCATTATTCAGATAAAGCAGTGGGCAACACAATGGGGAAATATTTTTAGCAGCTACATATCCAATAGAGGACTAATATATAATAATATATAATATACATATATTGAACTAGAAAAATTGTACATCAAGAAAACAAATAGCCCAACTAAAAATGGGGTACAGAGCTACACAGAGAATTCTCAAAAGAGGAAACTCAATTGACTGAGAAACTTTTAAAGAAATGTTCAACATCCTTAGTTATCATGGAAATGCAAATCAAAACTACTTTGAGATTTCATCTTAAGCCATTAGAATGGTTAAGATCAATGAAACAAGTGACATTTCATGCTGATGAGGATGTGGAGTAAGGGGAACAGTCATTCATTGTTAGTGGGAGTAAAAACTTGTACAGATAATATAGAATACAATGTGGCTGTTCCTCAGGAAGATGGAAAGCAATCTACCTCAAAATCCAGCTATACCATTCTTGGGCATATACCCTAAAGAGGCTTCATCCTTCTACAGAGAAATTTATTCAACCATGTTTATTGCTGTTCTGTTTACAGAGGCAGAAACTAGAAACAGCCTATATGTCTGTCCATGGATGAATGGAGAAATAAAATGTGGCATATTTATACAACAGAATATTACCTTGTTAATAAAAAAATGGATTTATGAAATTCATAGGTAATTAGATAGAAATAGAAAGAAAATTATCCTGGGTGAGGTAGCACAGACCTAGAAATGCAAATATTGTATGTATTTTCTTATATGTGGATGCTAGCTATTAAGTCGTTAATAAGGAAGCTATAATCCGTATAGCCACAGAAGTTAGGTATACAGTAATATACAAGGAGCGAGAAATGGTCCTCACTAGGAAGGGGAAATAGAATAGTTATAGATGAATGGGGGCTAAGGACCGGAATAGGAGTTTCAGGTGGGGAGGGAGAAGGGATGGGGAAAAGCTACATGGAGGAACTGTTAAAACTAAAGGACATTGAGGGGTCATGTGGGAACCTAATACAGTCAAAACTTCCTAGAATATATACATATATGAAGGTTATCTAACTGAGATCACCAAATACCTGGGGAGAGAGAGCCTCAACTGGAATCTCTTGTCACCAAATGAAGTTTCCAGTACTGTAAATGGGTCACATCTAATCCAGTTGTTTATCCAAAGGGGTCCCATGGGATCCCCCAAATAACCCAGGCTATTTCCAAGGTTACTGTTTGTTGTCCTCCAATTGACTGTAAGGCCATAATGCCAAAGACAGCATCTACACAATTCATTGAAGACAACAAAGTTTAGTTGGTGCCTCCCTAGACCCTTTACCTCTACTGACTGGAATGTACAGTGCACACTACCAAAGGTGAAAGATAAAGCCAACACAGCTATAAATCCCTCAGTCTACACTGGTGACCTGCCTACAGCATATGCTGGTGCATTAGTGGCACAAAGCTTATCGGAGTCACCAATCAGTATCTGATTTGATTTACAGCCCACTCCAGAATGGAACCCATGCCCAGCACTGCTTTGGTGACCCAGAACCTGATATTAGATAGTCCAGGAACCTAGGGGAAAACAAAGTAAAAGAACATAGCAATAAAATGACCACTAACCACACTCTGATATACCAATCGATTCATATCTTGCATAGCCATCATCAAAGAATCTTCCCCCTGCAGCAGATGGGAACAATTTCAGAAACCCACAACCAGAGAATGTAAAAAGAATGAGAGATCTTGGAACACTCAGCCACAAATGGGATGTCTACATCCACCACACCTACCCCTCAGGGCTCAGGGAACTCAGAGGAAGAAGGGGGCAAAAAGAGTGTAAGAACCAAAAAGAACAGAGGACACCAAGGAAACAAGGCCTTCTAAACAAAATATGACTGATGTACTTATGAATTCATAGACACTGACAGCATGCACAGGGCCTTCATTGGTCTGTACTAGATAGGGTCCCAGAGCTGGGAGAAGAAGATGCATCCTCCATCCCTTACCCCAAGGCTATCTCCAGTTGATTACTACTTGCAAATGAAAAATTGATTTTCTCTAAGGTAGTCTCACTGGGGTAACAAACATCTCTCTCTCTTTTTAAATAATTCAGTTTGACAACTTTATTACATTGAATGTCGTCAATTCTTTTTTAATTCTTTTTTTTATTAAGAGATTTTCTGTTCACCCTACACACCAACCACAGATTCCCATGTCCTCCCTCTTCCCACCCCCCCACATACCCCCCAACTCACCCCCCCCATTCCCACCCCCTCCAAGGCAAGGCCTCTCATGGGGAGTCAGCAGAGCCCAGCACACTCAGTTGAGGCAGGTCCAAGCCCCTCCTCCCTGCACAAAGGCCTCCCAAAGTGTCCTACCATAGGCACCAGACTCCAAAAAGCCAGCACATGCACTAGGTACAGGTCCCGATCCCACTGCCTGGGGGCTCCCCAAACAGGTCAAGCTAAACAGCTGTCTTACTTATCTAGAGGGTCTAGTTCAGTACCATGGGGGGTTCCTCAGCTATTGGTACATAATTCATGTACTTCCACTAGTTTGGCTAGTTATCTCTGTACCTTTCCACTCATGGTTTTGATATCTCTTGCTCATAGAATCCCTCCTGTCTCTCATCGATTGGACTCCTGGAGCTCTGCCTGGGACCTGGCCATGGATGTCTGCATCTGCTTCCTTCAGTCACTGGATGGGACTTCTATGATGACAGTTAGGGTACTTAGCCATCTGATCACCAGAGTAAGCCAGCTCAGGCACTCTCTCGACTATTGTCAAGTCTATGGTGGAGTCATCCTTGTGGATTCCTGGGAACCTCCCCAACACTCTGCTTCTCCCTATTCCCATGGTGTTTTCATTTATCATGGTATCTCTTTCCTTGCTCTCCCACCCTGTTCCCATTCCAGATCAAACTTCCCACTTGTCTAAGTTCTCATCCTCCATCCCTTGCCCTCCATTACCCCCTCTCACCACCAGTTTGCTCATGTAGATCCCATCCACTTTTCCATCCTTGGGTGATCCATGTGTCCTTCCTAGGGTCCTCCTTACTAGCTAGCCTCCCTGGAGCTGTGGGTTGCAGTCTGGTTATTCTTGCTTTATCTCCTGTATCCACTTATGAGTGAGTACATACCATGTTTGTGCTTCTGAGTCTGGGTTACCTCACTCAGGATGATATTTTCTAGTTCCATCCATTTGCCTGCAAACCTCATGATGTCATTTTTTTTCCTGCTGAGTAGTATTCCATTGTGCATATGTACGACGTTTTCTTTATCCACTCTTCAGTTGAGGGGCATCTAGGTTGTTTCCAGGTTCTGGCTATTCTGAATAATGCTGCTATGAACGTAGTTGAGCAAATGTTCTTGTGGTATGATTGAGCATTCCTTGGGTATATGCCCAAGAGTGGTATAGCTGGAAGTGGTGTTGAGGAAGATTGATTCCCAATTTTCTGAGAAACCACCATACTGATTTCCAAAGTGGCTGTACAAGCTTGCATTCCCACCAACAGTGGAGGAGTGCTCCCCTTGATCCACATCCTTTCCAATATAAGCTGTCTTCAGTGTTTTTGATCTTAGCTATTCTGACAAGTTTAAGATGGTATCTCAGAGTTGTTTTGATTTGCATTTCCCTGATGACTAAGGATGTTGAACAATTCCTTGAATGTCTTTCGGCCATTTGAGATTCTTCTGTTGAGAATTCTCTGTTTAGCTCTGTGGCCCATTTTTTAATTGGACTGTTGGGCATTTTGATGTCTAGTTTCTTGAGTTCTTTATATATTCTGGATATCAGCCCTCTGTCAGATGTGGGGTTGGTGACGATCTTTTCCCATTCTGTAGGCTGTCATTTTGTCTTATTGACTGTGTCCTTTGCCCTACAAAAGCTTCTCAGTTTCAAGAGGTCCCATTTATTAATTGTTGCTCTCAGTGTCTGTGTTACTGGTGTTATATTTAGGAAGTGATCTCCAGTGCCAATGTGTTCTAGAGTACTTCCTACTTTCTCTTCTATCAGGTTCGGAGTAACTGGATTTATGTTGAAGTCTTTGATCCACTTGGACTTAAGTTTTGTGCACGGTGACAGATATGGATCTATTTGCAGCCTTCTACATGTTGACATACAGTTATGCCAGCACCATTTGTTGAAGATGCTTTCTTTTTTCCATTGTACAGTTTTGGCTTCTTTGTCAAAAATTAGGTGTTCATACTTGTGCAGATTAATGTCAGGGACTTCAATTCGATTCCATTGTTCCACAGGTCAGTTTTTATGCCAGTACCAAGCTTTTTTTTTTTTTATTACTGTAGCTCTATAGTAGAGCTTGAAGTCAGGGATCGTGATGCCTCCAGAGGTTGCTTTGTTGTACAAGATTCTTTTAGTTATCCTGGGTTTTTTGTTTCTCCATACGAAGTTGAGTATTATTCTTTCCAGGTCTGTGAAGAATTGTGTTGGTATTTTGATGGGGATTGCATTGAATCTGTAGATTGCTTTTGGTAAGATTGCCATTTTTACTATGTTAATCCTACCTATCCATGAGCATTGGAGATCTTTCCATATTCTGACATCTTCTTCAATTTCTTTCTTCAGAGACAAAGGTTTTGTTATACAGGTCCTTCACTTGTTTAGTTAGTATTACCCAAGCTATTTTATATTATTTGTGGCTATTGTTAAGGGTGATGTTTCTCTGATTTCTTTCTTAGTCCTTTTATCATTTGTAAATAGGAGGGCTACTGATTTTTTTTAAGTTAATCTTGTACCCTGCCACATTACTGAAGGAGTTTATCAGTTGTAGGAATCCCTGGTAGAATTTTTAGCGTCACTTATGTATACTATCATATCATCTGCAAGTAGTGAATATTTGACTTCTTCCTTTCCAATTTGTATCCCCTTGATCTCCTTTTGTTGTCTTATTGCTCTAGCTAGACCTTTCAGTACTATATTGAATAGATATGGGGAGAGTGGACAGCCTTGTCTTGTTCCTGATTTTAGTGGGATCTGTAGCTGGAGTTTCCTCCAGTCCTGCCTGGCTCACAGTCAGGACAAATTTCTCTCACCTGCCAGTCCTGCAGCTGCTCAGACCCAACTGAGTAAACACACAGAGATTTATACTGCTTACAAACTGTATGGCCATGGCAGGCTTCTTGTTATCTAATTCTTATATCTTAAATTAACCCATTTCTATAAATCTATACCTTGCCACATGGCTTGTGACTTACCAGTATCTTACATGTTGGTACTCATGGCAGGCGCTGGCGGTGTCTCCTGACAGCCTTCCTGTTCCCAGAATTCTCTTCTCTGCTTGTCCCACCTATACTTCCTGCCTGGCTACTGGCCAATCAGCATTTTATTTATACAGAGTGATATCCACAGCAGGTTTCACTTTGAGTTCCTCTCCATTTAGTTTGATGTTGGCTGTTGGCTTGCTGTAAATTGCCTTTATTATGTTGAGGTATGTTTCTTGTACACCTGATCTCTCCAGTACCTTTATGATGAAGGGCTGTTGGACTTTGTCAAAGGCCTTTTCAGCATCTAATGAGATGATCATGTTTTTTTTTCTTGTACAAACATCTCTTAAGAGCAGGACCCATGCTCAACAGTAGATGACCAACATAAAACTAACTCAAGAGCATCTTTGCAGGTTCGTTGTCTCATAATGTGTCAACCATACAGGTCCTTTGCATACACATTATGGCTTGCAGTTTTGTGTTTTCATGGGATTTCTGGGTGTGCAAACGTGTGTCTCGGTATCTATTATGTGTTTCTTGTGCTTTTTCTTTGACTCTTTTTCTTTTGTTTGTTTTGTCCTATTCTGCTTTTGTTTTTTATCTTATTTTATTTTAATTTATTATTATTCCTTAGATGCCTGTTTCCTTAAAAGAGACAAAAAGGATGTGGATCCAGACAGAAAAAGACTGAGAAAAGGAACTGAGAAGAGCAGGAGAGGGAAAACTGTAATCAGAATATATTGTATGAAAATAAATATCTATCTGCAGTAAAATAATAAATAGTGAACAAAGCTTGAGGAATCTGGTCCTCTGGTCTTCACATGCATATAAGTAACATTCATACAACCCATACATATATGTGTACCAATATGTGTATCAAATCAGACACACACATTGATAGAACTTAAAACAGATTTTGTATGAAAAATTTCATAAATAATTTTGAAATTTGATCTTCAATTCTTCCTTGAGACAATAAAATTATCTTTAATACATAAAATGTGGGAAATACAGTCAATGTATTATGACTATATAATTTGGAAGCAATGGGTTGAGAGAAGTAAAACATTTAAGCAATGTCTGGCTCTCTTACAACAGACACTACACCCATCTTCAACAGGAAATCTTTCCTTTATTAGGAAGATCGGAAGAACAGCTAGGATACCCCATCTGAGAGTCTAAAGAGAAATGTGAATGTTGCTGCTGCAGACAAAGCACTCAGGTGTTAAACATAAGACATTTAACTGATTCTAGGTGATTTATCACTCCTCTGCCATACACATCCATCATTTATCCTCTAGTTTGTATATAGTATCAGCACTTTGAATGATCCCTAGCCCATGTATCTGGCACTGGTCCCATGGTTAGCACAAAAAAATTTACCTAAAGTACAGACAGTTTTATTGAACTCACTGTTTAGAAGGTCTCCATACTGCTTAGAAATGCCTGGGAGCATCATGCCTCTGCAGTCAGTATTTGACATGTTGACAATACAAAGTTTTCCCAAAATTGTGGCACAAGCTAGTGTAACAGCTAGTTCCTAAGTGAGTCCTCATGATCCTCTCTACCCAGTGCCCTTATTAACCTTGTTGCGTATTCACCTATGGATGTATCTGTCAAAATCAATTCCACAGTATACAGATTCAGAATATATATAGTGAACAGCATAAACAGAAGCCAGAGATAAAGCAATATGGGTTTATAATGTGCAGGACTTCTAAAGGCACCTCCCTCCTAATCTACTCCTTAACTATCATATTTGAGTAACAGTCACTTTTGTATACATCATGCCAGTCACTACTAGTTAAATTCTAGTCAGTATCAATACAGCAATTCTTCATTGGAATACTTCCCAAGGTCTCAAGATCTCAAGGTAAATACCTAGTGAAGCACTGATAATTAGATAAACATCTAAATTGTGTGTCAGACATTTTATTTTACTTACTTCTTAACAACTTATGTGCTACTTGACTTTCCCACCAACAAGAAATGCTGTTGGTTAAGCAACAACTAAAAAGCAATCTCAAGCAACCCTGTGCTGGTCTTTGTCCTAAATCCAGAAGGAAAAAAGTAAATAAACTATATCAACATATATAAGTGAGGAAATTTTTAACCCACCAAAGTTCTCTAGTTATACAACATTCAAAATGATATTAAAAAAATTTAACTCTGGATATTAGATGCCTGACAAAATGCTACTTCCTTTAGTATAATGTCTCATATTATGTTGATTGGAGTCCTGCAAAGGGTTAACCTCAAATGTATAAGAGAGTCTCATGTGATTTTAAGCATGGTTTCATAAAGTATTCTAGTGGGAATAAAATTAATCTACAAGGATATGAACAAACTAATATGTGAAGGCATACACATGCTGCTGTGAAAATTGTGAGATAAAAACTAGACCAATGCTTCTCTCTCTCAATAGCAATGTATTTCCCAAAAAGAAAACATTTAATTTTATAAAAAACTGAAATTTATTTTCCATTTGACTTAAAAATAATGGATTTTCAGTTTTAGCAAAAAAATCCAACTCTCATATTCAAATTGTAGTGAGAAAACTATAATTTTCAGAGACCACACTACAACCTACTTTCTTCCTTTGTAAGCCTTCCAACTAGAAAAAAATAATTTTATAGCAAAGAAATGGGAGAAATTGTTTTGTCACATCCTACTAGATGTATCGATGGGTAAAATTTCTTCCCTCCTTCCTTTAATCTTTGAAACGCATTTATAACAAATAGTGGGAAATTATTCAGTCCCATCATTAAAAGTAGTTATTTTAACAATTTGTAGATAGTGAAGGAGAATAAAAGGATAAAGTCTTTATAGTAAAGAGAAGTTTCTGGAAAAGTATAAAAGCAACTAGTTTAACAAAACTTCCTACAAACCCATATACTTTTCCGGTAATCTAAATATTAAGGCTCTTATTTTCTTGTCATTGGTAATGGCGTTCATTTTGTCTCAGCCATTCAAAAGAGTCAGTCCTATTCAAGCTTTCTGTCTCTCCAGCTCTTCCCATCCAAAGAATAGAAATCGTTATTTGATTCATATCTTCAGGGTTTTATATGCACAGTTTTCTTGTCCTCCCCTTCTCCTAATCTCTGAAAAGATCCATCTGTAATGTCTTCCCTCCAGTGTTATTCAGTAGGAGCTCCCTGGTACTTGACAGGAAGAGTGAAGTCCCACAAACAATCTCCAGGTGTAGCCATATTTTATTTCATTTATTATTATTCAACAATAACATCTATCCCATACACCTTATCACTTTTTTAATGAATCTGTATTGTCTGAACTAAGTCTTCCATTCTGGAACAAGCTCTCACTGAGGTATCCATTATCTGACACAATGCTACATAAAATAATTCTCTGTGATGACGGGATTGCTCCACACCTGTCCTGTCTAATACGACCACAGGCTCCATGTATGCTGTCCACTCAGAAGACATCGAATCACAACCGGCAAATTTTGATTAAATTATGTAGCAGCATGTGACTGCCACACTGAACAGTTCAGCTCTGATATAGTGAGTTGTTCTCAAGCTTCTTCATAAGCTGAAATCACCTGTAGATTTGTGAAAATACAGATCTCATTCTAGTGTTTTTCAGTTTATGACAATAAGTTGGAATTAGAATCAATAATTTGCTTTTTTTAATGTTCTCAAATGATGCTGATGCTGTTGATTAGCCCATGAAACAAGTTTGGGAGTGGCTGTTCCAGAGAAGTCAAAATCATGCTTCCCCTTGAAGAATCGTTAATATGTGCATAGGATCACTACTGGGTCTGTCCTCAGCTCCATTATTCTTCACTTTATATTTACCATTATGTTTCTTATATTTCTCAGAAAAATTATAAATTACTTGTGAATGTAACATCTTATTCATGAGACTTAAATATCTTTCATAGTCATGTTCACATAATAAACATACTCTGGGTATTAGACTGGATCAAATTGAATTATTTAACAAAGTACTAAATGTTCAAATTGATTTTGCTCTGTCTAAAATGAAATTTTATATATATTTCATAACTAATTATGAAGTTCTGACTGCATATACTTGAGGTTCTTGCAGCTTTTCATCAATACATTCATAGAATAATAAGCTAATTGCATATGTTTCTGGTGATAAAATGACAAACATCACAGGGAAATGTAGTAAGTGGTTAATATTACAAACTATCAGACATTTACAAAAGCAACAAAACAAATATGCCTCTCTGAATGAAAAATTTTAAATATGAAAAATACATTTTAACAACACTTAATTTTTTAGAAACAACACTTCTTTTGTTAAAGCAATACAACTCATATCCTTTATTGTAATAAGGCACAATAACACAAAGAGCAAGCAAGGCATCATTAAAATGCTACTCCAGGAGAAGAGACATTTCCAAGATCTTGTACAGCAGCATGTCTACTGAGATCAGACAATTACTTCCTTACTGAGATCCTATGCCTTTAAATTTGCTTTGTGAAAGAAGCTGTCTATTGAGAAATCAGTTGCATTTCTTTTTAGATAATAGCAATCGCCATCAAATTATTTCATTTCAAATTATCACAGGAGTTTACACAGCACATTTTAAAAATAAATTCAATCTGTGTTATTAGAGACTCAGATAATGAGTGATTATTTCATTAACCAAATCACAGATCTTTCTACTTTTCCCATGAAAATGTGCCTACGTTAACATCAAAGATTGTGGTTAATGCACATACACTCAATATTACAGCACAAGGAAGAGCCTTGATGACATCACCTAGTCTTAAGTCTATGTTAACAGTTGCTAGGTAACCAAAGATAAGTAGTCTGAAGCAGAACAGCAAATAAAAGAAGCTGCAGCAGAGCTCTAAAATGTGCCCCAATGCCTCACTCAACCCATTAAATCTGTAGAAAGTCTAAAGTCAAAATTCAAAAGAAATAGGGCAAAGTTTCCTGATCATGTGATTTATAACTCATGTTCCTATACCAATAAAATTTGCCTGACAAGACCTTCTTTATCCAGTTTCCATATGGTCAATTCTACTTTGAATTTTGGAAAATTGTTTCTAATATATTTGACAGATGTACTAATATTCATCCAATAAATATCTAAACGCTTGAAGTACATACTCAGTGTGGCTTGGAAAAAAGAATCATTTTGGCTGATACAGTTTTCATTTTGTGCTGTTTTTTTCCTTTACTTAGTTGTTTATAATGTAATATGCTGTTTCTCCAATTATTTCACATATTATTAACTGAACATCACAATGAAAATATCTAGAACAAAAATAAACTTGCTTGTGTTGATGGCTTCTGCAGAAGGAAGAGTCAATGTTCATCAGACATGTGGCCCCTGAGAAGCTATCTATGCTCAGTGGATGGTCCCACATCCATGTACACATAGGCAGTACTATCTCTGTAGCTAGGGTTATCTACTGGTCCTGCCTGGCCCATAGTCAGGACAAATCTCTCTCACCCACCAATCCTGCAGCTGCTCAGACCCAAATAAACACACAGATGCTTATATTATTTATAAACTGTATGGCTGTGTGGCTCAGGCTTCTTGCTATATAGTTCTTTTTTTTTGAGACAGGGTTTCTCTGTATAGCTTTGCACCTTTCCTGGAACTCGCTTGGGAGACCAGGCTGGCCTCAAACTCACAGAGATCCGCCTGGCTCTGCCTCCTGAGTGCTGGGATTAAAGGCGTGTGCCACCACTGCCCAGCCTAAATAGTTCTTAAAGCTTAAATTAACCCATTTCTATAAATCTAAACCTTGCCACATGGCTCATGACTTACTGGTACTTTACATCCTGCTCCTCATGATGGCAGCTGCAGTGTCTCCTGACTCAGCCTTCCACTTCCCAGAATTCTCCTCTCTCCTTATCCTGCCTACACTATACTTCCTGCCTGGCTACTGGCCAATCAGCGTTTTGTTTATCAGTCAATCAGAATGACACATTCACACCATCCCCAGCATATCTTAAATCAGTATATTTTAAAAATAAAAAGGACACATGAAGTTGGGAATGAAAAGTGTTAGTAGGTATAGGGGAGGAATTTGAGAAGAGGGAATGGGCTTGAATTTAATTTTAAAACATTACATGAATGTGTAAAACTCAAAAATTATAAGCACTTTCCTGTATCTGACCTCACATAGTCATTTCATCAACCCACTAAGAAAATACAGATACTATTACATTAATTCCATAGATAAATGTACAGAGAACGATATAGAAAAAGATAGATTATATATGACTCATTGATTGATAGACAAACAGATATGTAGACAATAGACAGATAATAGACTACTGGAATGATTGGTAGACATAAGTATATAGATGATATAGTAACAAGCATAGGCAATAAAATTTTTTTGTTTGTTTTTCAAGACAGGGTTTCTTTGGGTAGCTTTGGAGCCTGTCCTGGAACTCACTCTTTAGCCCAGGCTGGCCTCGAACTCACAGAGATTCGCCTGCCTCTGTGAGTGCTGAGTGCTGTGAGTGCTGAGACTAAAGGCGTGTGCCACCACTACCCTGCTAATAAATTTTAATCCAAGTTCACACATCTCAAATGTAAATGGTTTTATAACACAGTTAAAGTTCCTAACCACATTTTGCACTCCCTCAAAAATACTGGATGATGTGGTAGAACAACACTGGACAGACAAAATTAATATAAGTAATCAACTTTCAATAGCCAGATTTTATTTCATGACCCCATTCAATAAAAATATTTAAGAATAGCTATTAGGGGGCTAGAGAGATGGATCCACTGTTAAAGGCTAGGCTCACAACCAAAAAATAGCTATTTAAGCAGAAGAATGAAGGAAATTAATGAAATTAATGTTAAAGCCATCGGAAGAATTTTTCATGACTTAATAATGTTGTCAATTTTAAGGTTGAGTTATCTGGTATTTCACATGTGCCTCATATGTAAGTTATACAAGCCAGGTCATTCAGTTGGTCTAATTAATTAAAAATATGGTATTCGATGTGCAAGCATAAGGGTCTTAAGTGATAGCAGCATAGTAACTTTGAACTATAATATAATAGATGCCATTAAGTAAAGCTAAGTTAATGATATGTTCTCCTATTGAGGTTGTTATTAGAGAAGTGACTTAGTGCTTCATTTAATTAACATGATCTTGCAAATATGTTTGGTTTATTTGACAGCCAAATGGCCAAATAACACAAATAATGGAATTTACTTAAACACATATTTTTAAAACAGCAATAGAAACAGGGTCCCATAAAACATGGAACCTGAAGAATATAAGCTCTACAGTTTGGAAATCAATTGGTAGGAAATGTTAAACAATTTATTTTGTTTTTCTTTTTTTTCACAAGCATTTTCCAGTTGTCTGATATTGTTGAGTAAAAAGCCGAAACCACAGTAATTTTAGTTTTAACTCTCTTTCTATTTATACTCTCATATTTAGCGTGTCCTCAGAATAAGCCCAAATGCAAAATTGCTAGAAGAAGGACTAAACATGATTCTGATTGCCAAGTTGGTTCCCAAAGGCAGAGTCTAATCTTATTATCAATAAGAAACACCGGGGTTTATATCAGGTAGCTTAGTGGGAGTTAATTCAGTAGCTCAGAGAAAGAGATAAGTAACATTGTTCATAAAAAGAGTAGATCAAAAGCAGTTGGGGGAAAAACTATCAGTTTTCAAAATTTCTTTGCGTATTCTCAATGCAAAACACAGAATTTGCTCCAGAATGAATAATAGTTTATTCTGAGCTAATTATGAGCAATTATGACCTGGAAACATGCAGACAGGTTACACCTAATCCTACACTTCTGTGGATAAATTGCACTAAACTATAGTCACACAACAAAGAGAGTCATAAATCAATGCATTGATCGAATACATTGTGAGAACATTTAGTACTTAGGTTATAACACAATAAGAAAAGTCTCATCAATAAATTTTAGATATTTTCTTCAAACAGCTTAGTTTTAGAATTAGCTGAAGGCTGTGTTCTGCTATACACCAACATTTATCTAATAGTCACAATGCTGTTAGGGCCAATGCAGAGGACAGCAACAAGTGCTTACTAGGTGACTAAAGTAAGTCAAGATTGATTGGCTCTCTGACTGTAACATTCCATCTCTTCATAAGCTCAGAGTTATAATTAGGCAGCCAGTCTGGAAGGTCCTCAGTAGAATGTACAGTCTTCAGACAACTCCATTTCATAATAGTTTAGCTGATTAAGTGATATCCCTTCTCTTAGATTTTTTTTCTCTCTATTTTCATTATTAAAGTTCATACATTCTTTAAGATCAGGATGTGTCACTTTAAGCCTCTCTTATAATCACTAGATTGAACTTATGAATTAGTCTTCCACATAGATATTCATGTATATCTCATATATGTATATGCTTTTAACAGAAATTTTTGAAAAAATAGGCCATAAATTTGAAAGAAAGCAAGGAAGGATATGGGAGTATGAAGGGAAGACAAAAACTGAAAATGATGCAATCTCAAAAAAAACCTGTAAAAACTGAGATTGTACGAAGCTTAGTTATCCTGCTTGGAACTGGGGACATACGTTTCCTGTAAGAACCTTTTTCTCCAGCCTGCAATCACTCCAGCCTTGCCCTCTCCTCTTATTTAAGTATATGAATATCTTTAAATGCATAGATACAACATGCTTAGTCTATATAATGTTGCATTTATATGTTTTACGGCTGACAATTTTTAAATGAGCTTTTGTTGCAAAGTAATTGACCTGCTCCATTGATCTAAAAATATATACAGTTTATTCAAACTATTTTTTAGAGAGTCTGTATTTTACCCTTCAGTTATAGATTATTGTTCTCTTTTCTTTTCAATCATGTAATTTAATCATATAAATCTGGTCAGTAAATAATTAGAATTTGGTGAACGAATGAAGAATGGGTAGAGTGGATAACATGGCAAGGCTGATTTAGATTTATTTAATAAAATAGCACAGTACTTGAGATTTACCTTTCACCAAAATATCATCCATTAACAATTTGAACTTTTACAACTCAATAGTCATTCACTATATATGAGAACTTACACAAAACATCTGAATTCTGAGTTTTTATATATCTTAATATCACATCAGAAATCTTAATTTTCACAATGTGTACTGTACATAAACTTTCTCTAAAAGCATTTACTTTTCCAATTTTGAGGATCTTGATCTGTTGTTTTGCTTGTTTCATGAAGTTCATTTTCTGTTAAAAATACACTGGATTTGATTTTCAAGGACTAGGATAGAGAGAAGAAACTCCAGTATTCAAACAATACCGTGACACACTTGTCAGTAGGAAACGTTTATTGCTCCAGGGGACAATTACCAAGCAAATAAAATCTATGACATAAATCAAATAAAATTCAAGTTGAAGCGGGTATTTCTAGTTTTCATTTTAATTCTTTTACTATGTTGTAAGAAATACTTAAAGGAAATTACCTCATAAAACCACATTTCAGTAGATTATTGTGATCTTAAACTTATGCATGCCAAACACTTGACTCCTCATTTTTGACTGAAGTCTTTCTTACCACAGTGATTAGTTGGCTTGGTCATATGACTTGATTTAACCAATAGGATAAAAACCAAACCAAACAAAGTGCAAGCATGTTTCTTGGTGCTTATGTTCTTAATGTCCTTAGAATAATGCTCTGTGTGACTGATATTGAGATATCCTGCAGGAATGAGTCCATCTCAGACTCCATCCAATCCAGGTGATTGGAGCTGCCTGTGGGAGCTGCCTGTGGGGCCAGACCTGTTCAGCTATTTCCTCCCATATTATTAACTGATAATTGAACAGGCTTGTGTTTTATCTTAGGATAACTGGCAGTTTTGAGTCATCATGAGACTCTCAGAGACAAATAAATCATGCTGATGCTATTGTTGTAAATACAAAGTTTAATGGTGATAACTGAACTCCTAGTTCATAAGCAAAGCAATGAAGCAGTAAGGCATATGAGGTGGATATACTTAGACTATGGTGAATCTTCCAGAAGATCTTCAATAACATTGAACTTACAGATTAGATAAATTCTAAAAAGTAAAAATGTCTTATGATATGTTATTAGGTTTTCTAGTAAATATCACTTATGTGGAAATGTAGATATAGATTTTCCTATCTATATCTCCCTTACGTGAGAATCTAATATGCAGACTATAGAACTGATTATTTAATTCACTATATTTTTATTCTCAAATTTTGAAAACATGCTATATCTTAATGCCTAACATTCTTGAATATTTTAGACTATACATACAATTTATGATAATAATAACTGAACTAATAAGTAATAAAAATAAAATTTCCTTAGCTCAGATAATCATTGAATATGTATGAAATCCATGAAAGCATAGAATGACTTATGGGCTATGAAATGGTATAAAAATCAGTTTATCTAATAACTCTTTGCAGCTCGCATAAGTCCCTTCTGCCTTAAAGAAACCTATTTAATATTCAAGTTCCTTCACTTAATGCTTTACTGAATGTGTTGCATATTTCTTGATTTGTAAAATATATTTATCTACAATTGAGTTCAAGTTTAAACACTATAACTTCAGTTTATGAATGCACAGATACACACACAAGGACATCCTTCCACATAAAATCCTAAATCCAACACTC